>MU184621.1:0-27440 GCA_016904865.1 Pissodes strobi | reverse complement strand
ATTTTAACTATACAAGATAATTTAAATATATGCAAGAGAGGAAAATACGAAAGAAGATGTATAATAATCAAAATAACCAACTATCTTGCTGTTAAGTTATTTTGTATAAAAATGTATATTTTGGTTCTGTAAAGAATGTACAGTACCTATAATAAAGTTGGCGATGGGATACAGCAAACAAAAAATACAGAGTTACTCATATTATATTCAGTTAAGCCATATAAAATTTAACATATTTTAAGTGAGTGTGCCCTGTTGGAAGAAAATTCTACCAAACATAATTTTAAAAAATATATTAATAGTTGCATACATTAATGTATATTTTTACTTAATTTAACGCTGCTCAAGAAGTAATAAAAATCGCTACTTTTACTGGCTTATAATTGAATTATACATTAGTAGCTTAGCAGAAATTTTAAATTTATGGGAAAGCCCGAAAAAAACCATTGCAATATAAAAATTCTAATGGCATGCACCAGTTCATGTTTATTCGTTGTTTATGTTTTCACGTACATATCAACTAAATCTCTTCAGTCAAAAACCTACAATATTAATCCAAATAACATTTATTCTAAAATAAATAATCGTAAGGTGTTATATGTTTAAAATGTATATAATGGTATATACAGGGTAATTATGTAAACGTGTTTTATTTAAACGTTAACATTTCTTTCAAATTATAAAAAGACAAGTAGTTTCCAAAGGCCAAAGCTTTGTATGATTTATGGTACACCATAATATTAGTGTTTGTTAACTTATGCTAAAAAATGCTATATTTAGCATAACTTTTAAAAATTAATCATTATGATTAGTTTTCAATAAATAGCTTATTCAGAAGAAATAATAATATTCGAGCATACGATTAAAAAATTACTATGTCATAAAGCTTTTAATTGAACAAAATCTACTCTTTACTGGCGGTGAATCCAGTTGGGTCCTCTCTTAGCCTAAAATACTATAGGCGGTGCCCATATCACACTTATGTATAAACTGCATTTTAAAAGCGAATATCAAATAAGATTGACAAAATAATTAAGCAGCGGCCTTTTAAGAATCATGGCAAAGCAACATAACCAGAAACAAAAAATCATTGAGCTTCTAATTATTATTTTCAATGTTATTACTAAGCCTATCTATAGTCTATAATACGTAAAACCTATCACTGTTAGATATAGGAAAACTAAAGTTAAGTCTTACATTGCGTGCATCGTGTTGTATGTAGTAAATAGTTCTTAACACACTTGTTCCAAAATCAATACAGAAATGATGAGTGTATGGAAAAGTGAAGTAAGGCTAGGGTGATGCTTATGATTATATATAAATCACAGTAAAGTTTCTCCACCTTCTCAGTTAAGAAAACTGAAAAAAATCATGTGGTATTAAAATTGATCTCTTATGACGTCCCGCACTTATCTTAGTCAACAGAATATTTGCAATATGATTATAAAGTTGCTATTTCTATTACAACTTGGTGTTCTTTGATTCTTTTCGCTAATAACTTACAATTTAAACCAATTCAAAAATGTTAGTAATTATATTTTGCGAATTTTATTCTTCATATATTCAGTTTTTGAAAATTTGATTCTTACACTCACTGACATAAAATTCGATCCATTCAAAATTTTGTTCAAATTGAATGTATGATAACTTTTTCCGTGTTCCGATTTAAATGATTTTAGTTTCCTAAAAAAGTATACGTGTTGCAATATTAACTCTACAGAATGTGATTTTCTACGGAGTCTAATTTATGCTTAACATAGTGTTTTTTATTCATCTTTGAAACGCCTCTGCAAAGCACATTCGTTGTACCTAAATGCCAAGACTCTTTGGACGTGATCGTAACAATGGTGAATGATTTATCGCCACTATAGGTTAAGGCCCTGCCAAATCGACGTTGTTTGGTAGTAGATTCTAAAGTAGATGTTTGTGAAACGTCTATCTTGAATGATTACAATTCCTTAAGTGGCCGGTCAATACTGGCAATAAAACCTAAGTGGTCATTCTTTATATATCTATTTTTCTTTACTTGTACTGACAGTTTAAGAAAAACGCAGGATTAATTTACATAATTAATTTACATGAATTAACCGTTAACATATACTAAAAATTAATACTAAATGAATTAAGTTACATCCCAATGAGGCCCTCGAACGAAGAAGTAACCCAGGACCGTTTAATAAAAATAGAACACATCCAAAGTATGTGCCCTTACAATGTGCTCTACGATCTATAATTCACATTACTCATATGAATCATACGAAAAACATATGCATACCACCATGCATATACTAACATACCACATGCATATATACTAAAGAAAATTCGTAACAAGTTGAGAGAGTAGCGGGTAAGATCTGATCAGGACGTATATAATATATGTACATTTTAAGATATCCCACAGAAATTACGTCACAAGGTTCTTTTGGGAGATTGCCCCGAAGGAATCTTTTCTTGTCCCATATCTAAGCTCTTTTCGTGTCTCGTAGGACCATTGTACCGTTTATTGTGTTCTTTAAGGATCTAATCACTATTAGTCCACTTGTTCTCCTTCTTCTGGTACCATGTCCGTTCAACGATCGTTGGTTATCATGTTGGGTACCATGTTGACGATGATTGTCTTGTTGACCCCGGAAAAGCTGAACTGTAGACTTCCGATACCACTGTCTCAAATTCTTTAGCCACGATGTTCTCCTTCTTCCTGGGCCCCGCCTGCCTGGTATTTTTCCCTCTATAATAAGGTGTAGCATTTCATATTTTTCCGGGTGCCTTACAATAATATGACCAAAATATTCCAATTTTCGCCGTTTGATAGTTTTAACCACTTCCAGATCTTTTTCCGTGCGATTGAGAACTCTATTGTTGTTGACTTTGTCCATCCAACTGATCTTTAGTCATCGTCGGTACACCCACATTTCGAACGATTCGAGGCGTTGAAGCAATAATTCCGTGAATGTCCATGCCATACAAGAGAACTGGAAACACATAGCAGCGTACCATTTTCATTCTCAATTTGAAAGTTAGGTCGTGACTGGTTAGCATTTTTTTCATTCTTACAAAGGCGACTCTGGCTTTTGCTATTCTGGTTTTGATCTCGATGCTCGGGTTCCATACGTTGATGTCGCTACCTAGATTCACCATATTATGCACCCTTTCCCGATGTGCGCCATCGACCATAATACCATTACCTCTAAGATCCTGTGCTTCACTGATAACCATATATTTTGTTGTTTTTTTGACATTGAGTTTTAAGCCAAATTGAGCACAGGTGTCAGAGATCTTATTCATCAAATTTTGTAGATCTTCTTCGTTGTTCGTTACAATTAGTGTATCGTCGGCGTATCTTATATTATTAACATTAACTCTATTTATATTAATTCCTTCACTGGCATCGTCAAGAGCTTCAATAAATATCTCTTCCGAATAGAGATTGAAAAGCATGGGAGACAGAATGCAGCCCTGTTGCACTCCTCTTTTGATATTGACTTCCTCCGATAATTGATGTTCCACTCGTATTTCAGCTGTCTGGTGCCAGTACAAATTGGCAATCAGTCTAATATCTTTGCAATCTATTCCAGTCGTCTTTAAAATTTGAATCATTTTATTATGGCGCACCTTGTCAAACGTTTTTTCAAAGTCGATCGCACAAAGGAATACATCATGTCAATCATGATCGCGACATCTTTGGATGAGTACATTAAGACCAAATAATGCCTCTCTAGTTCCGAGGTCGTTTCTAAAACCGAACTGACTGTTCCGGACCCTTGCCTCTAGCTTCTTATATATCCTGCCATGAATTACTCGCAGAAATATTTTTAACACATGGTTCATTAAAGTAATTATTTTTCGATGGTCATTGCATCTAGTCGCTCTGCTCTTCTTTGGTATCATGACAAAAGTGGACTTTAGCCCATCGGACGGTAATATGCCGGTATCGTAGATAGAGTTAAACAATTTTGAAAGAGCTGTTATTCCTTTATCGCCTAACAGCTTTAAAATTTCCGTAGCTTGATCCAGTCCAGTCGCTTTCCCATTTTTTGCGAGTTTCATTGCTTGTTCTACCTCGCTTTTGGTAATTGTTAGGCCTGATGTAGCATTAATAACACATTCAGATCTTTCATCCTCAAAAAGCTCTGTAATATATTCCCTCCATCTGTCAAGTTGTTGGGCTACGTTTCTTATTTTGTTTTCATTTTTATCTTCCAGATATTGAGCTGGACCTAGTCGATTACTGCCAGTAAAATGTTTCATCTTCGTATGTAGATTAAAGAAATCGTGCTTCGCCTCATATTCTTCAATTTCCTTACATTCTTTAGTATGCCATTCTGCTTTTCTTTGCCTTATTTTGCGTCTTATCTCGGAGTGTATTCTCTTATATTCGTCTGCCTTTCTAGTCCTACACTTACGTCTTTGTTCCATAAGGTCTAGAATGTTATCAGTCATCCAGCTCTCATTTCACTTCTGTCTGGGTTCTCTCAATTCACTGCCCTGTGTTTCTTTCAGTATCTCTCTGGTTCTGTTCCACACTGTTTCTATGCTACTCTGCTCTTCTTCGACTTCATACATATTTTCTTCTAAGATACTCGTTATGTGTCTTCTCGTGTTTTCATCTGTCAGCTTGTCCCTATTTAGCGTAGTTGTTCTGTTCGGCCTTTTGATCTTTTTAAAACGCAGTCTTAATCTCCCTAATAGAAGGCTATGGTCTGTTGGTACATCTGCACCTGGATATGTTTTTGCAGATAGTATAGAGTTTCTAATGCATACAAATGAAATCAATATGATTTCTAACAATTCTTTCGGGTGAATCAGCGGGTGATCTCCATGTGTACAACTGTCGTTTTGGTAACCTATAAAATGTGTTTGTGATTACAAGTTCTTTTTCTAAACGGAACGTTGCGAACCTATCACCTCTGCTATTCCTGGTACCTAAGCCATAATCTCCTGTAATGGTTTCTTGTTTTCCTTCGCCTATCTTAGCGTTAAAGTCGCCCATAATGACGGTGATTTCGTGATCCTTCGTCAATTTCAACACCTGATCCAAATCATTATAGAAGCTCTCTATTTCTTCGGCGTCGTATTCTGCAGTGGGTGCATAAACTTGTATGATGTTAAATCTCGTTGTGGTAGTCTGAAGCTGTATCATTATTATTCGGTCAGAGAAATATACTACATCTATAAGGGCTTTGGAAATTTCTTGAGAAATTATTATTGCGATCCCGTTTCTGTGTTGTGGACTGTCCTGACCTGTGTAAACGATTGTATGGTCATCTATTAATCTCTTCATCTATTTCAGAACGTTGTATATCTTTCCAGATTCGTACATACTTCTTATGTTCCATGTATCTATTTTGTGCGTTTTTGATGGATCCAATTTGATTCTAGCTGATCGGGAGATTCTTAGCACTCCTGCCCCATTTAAGGGGCGCCCGTACTCGAAGCCGTTGTATTTATTAGCCATAATCATGATTTCCTGGGAAAATTGGGTATCTACTAGGTGGTTTTCCATTGCCTTCCTAGTATCTATCTTCCAGCCGCTCAATCTGGGACCGACGCTGTTTGTAGCCTTTGGATTCAGACGCTACTTGCTAGTTTTGGTCCGCCCCGGGTATTTGATTTTTCCCGGTACCACCCATATCTGGGAGGCATCCCTCTGTCCGCCACCTGAGCATTCGCCCGATGGGGGACTAGCAACCCCACACGCCCACTTGTTAATCGGTTATTATTCGGGGATAAGATGGTTAAGATTTACTTGAACATATTTGGCCACAATCCCCGTCCGAAACCTAATCAAAATCGCGTAAGTTACGAGAATCTGGTCACACTAAAACACGAGGTTGACAAAAGCGACCCTCCCTTAAAATGGTGTCTAGATAGTAGATCGTAAAAAATTTAAGTGCATCCAAAGAATGTACCTATTTGTTAGGAAATCGTCTCGACTTCCCTGCGAGTTTTTAGAATTTGTTTTTAATTTCATTCGGCTCAGGAAAATTACTGAGATGCTCAATTTCTCGTATAATTGAGAAACTATACAAGGTGTGTGAGAAACTCGTCTCTAGTTGAAGCGAGTGGAAGTCAGAATATGTGGAAATTTGAATGGAAACCCAGTCACAAACTTTGGTGAGTGGAATCGGACCAGTCTCTAGCCAAAATGAGTGGATTTGAAAATATGTGGAAATTTGCAGGGGAAACCAGTCTCAAGCTTTAGCGAGTGGAATAGAACCAGTCTCTAGCCAAAACGAGTGGATTTGAAAGGCTCCGCTCTGCTTCTTGCTGTGGCTTTTGTATATGAAAAGGTCCCCATTTGGTGTGTGGGTGCGACAGGAAGCTATTAAAATTCCAATCCCACACATTAAAAAAATTAATTAAAAAGAGACGTAAATAAGTGTGACGCATATTCCCAGTGCCCGGTTCGACCCTTTTACCTGCTTCTGGAAGGTTTCCATGTAAAAGTGCGTTTTTAATGATGTTTTATAATACCGAGTGTATTAAAATTTTGCGAGTTTTATTATTTTAGAATTTTTCTTTTTTAATTTGCATACCTACGAAGTTTCTTCTTCATTTTTTTTTCCTTCAAAATGTAAGAATTTTTAAATGAAATACTACCTACACATTTAACTAAAAGCCTTTAATCTTTATTATGACTTAAAACTCAGACAAGCGTAGAAAAGCGGGTATATGGCGTTTAGCATCGACCAATTACAACAAAGTCGTAATGGCATGGCGGCCGATTTAAATGACGCAATATTATTTCTATGCCAGGGAATCTTCATTAGTGAATGTATAGATTTTATAATCAATTACTTGGGTTGCAAGAATCAGAAATGGTTTTAAATATTCACCCATTTTCGAAACTCTGAGCTTATATTTCATTTTTCTTTATTACAGAGGTACATTTTTTTAAATGACAACCATGTATATTATTACATAATCGAAATTATATTAAAAAATGAAAATATTTTAATATAATTATTAATTAAAATTTGAAGGCCAATATCTCAAAAAATTGATTCTACTGATTCTAGGCCCATATTTTGCTGTATTACAAAAATAGTTTTAAAAATTAGTTAATTTACACCGTGTCCATACTTTTCTCATTTGATAGTTTATAAAAAAAAATTGTCTGAGAACATAAAACTTTATATATTATAATACAAGGTGTTACAAATTCGAGGCTAAGTACAGATATCTCAAAAGCTATAAGAGTTGTCCATTTTAGTGCTTAACAAAATGACGCTGAGAACATCCGAAAGTTCCGAATAATTTTCAAAAATAAAATAAAATTAGCAAATTCGTTTTTATTTTTTACTGAGCACATTTGATGAAATAATTACAAACGAATGCCACTTTGCCATGGCCACTTTTCTGTACTGCAGACGGCTGAGACTCAATGCTCTGCAGTTGACACTATTAATTTTCAATTCCAACGTTTCGTCTTCGGGCCACCATCATCAACTTTATTTTTCTTCAAATACCGCCCTGAATTTTTGTTGGATATTTTGGATCCTCATACCGCATATTTCATGTTATCTAAATGCCATTCGTACGTTTCGTTTCTCAAAAATGCATCAGCAAAATTTCTGGATTTTTGACAAATAGGTAGAGTAAAACATAGTTTTCTTTTACATGTACTTTTCTGGGCCCGAGTTGGAAAAAGGAGCCGCTTTCAACGACGAAATGACTTTTTTCTGACTACTTATTTAATAATATCCACCGGTCTCTGGGACTCAGACACACGAGTTTATCAATACTGATTAACCATTTGGGCAGCATAGTGAGTTACGGAGCGTAAATATTTTTATCTGACTAGCTTTGTCCATATTTTTTCAGGTTAACTTTTTCCGAGTCCACATATTTTTGGGCAGCGTAACGTGCTATCACGAGTGAAGAATGTTTTTTGACTAACTATTTCCCAAAAATGTTTAGCTTTTTATACCATCTTTCAAGGCTTGCTCTTTGTTGTTCTCGAAAAATCTGGAATCAGCACGTGCCTAGCTATTAAAATGGTTTTCCTAAGAATACTTAAAATTACGCCAAGAATGATAATATGGCAATCAGCGTTTTAACATGTTTTGTAAATTCCAACCTCGGTTTTAGTACCGCCGCGCCGCCTTTTTCAAATTAGGATAATTAAAATTGGTTCTTTCAGTTAAGACAGTTTTTGCATCCCTATCCCGGGTTTTTGACTCGCTGAATATTCTTAATAGAAATGCCCACTCACAAAGGTTTTCTTTTTAGAGCAAAGTGTTAGGGGGAGTTGTTTGGGAAACGCGGAACTAGTGAGTGGTAGTCCTTGTAGTTAGTTCATCTAATCACGCGTTATAATGCAGTCGAAAAAAGTAAAAGTCAGCTGCGGTTCGAGTCTGACTTCGGTTCTTAAGAAGTTAAACAAAATGCCAATTATTTGACTTACATTCCAATAGTAAGATATATTATTTTAGTAATGGCATATGATAGGGTTATTGTTGCACGTTTTCCTGAATTTTCCAAATAGTTTAACTTTAGACGCGGGTCGGGCATTATTCCTTGAAATTTGGATTTCAATTTAATTTCTAAAACAAAATTATTACTTTAATTAAATGTTCTGTCTTGGTGAACTAGTACAACTGAAGTTATTTTTGAACCAATGTACAAGAATTATGAAATAATTTGTTAAAAAAAATTAACCAGAATCAGTTACCAACTCCGGTTCATTACAAGGGTAAAATTGTATTTTCCGACGGGTCAAGGTTTTGCCTAAAATCTCCAAATCAGAGAAATCGTAGATCAGGTGAGCGCTTCAAACAAACCTCTGCAAGATTAAGTTTTGGTGGAGGCTCTATTATGGTATGGGACGGCATAAACATGGAAGCTCGAACTGACTTAGTAATGGTTCATGAGTTTTTCCCGTATATTTCAACACCTATACTGTTTCAGAAAATTGAAGGAAATTAATCAAAATTGATAGATTTATCTACAATGGAAAAAAAATCATTTAAATTGAACTACTGAAAAAATGTATGATACACTAAATTTGATCAAAATTTTGAATGGATTAAATTTGATGTCCGTGAGTGTATTTTGATCGTTTAGTGATTTGTATGACATAGTGTCGATGTTGATTAATTGTTCCACTATGTTTATTTTATATGATATTACTCGATTAATTGTGTCCCAAAAAGTTGTATCAACACAAATCCTTGCGTAAGTTTGAGATAACTTTTCTAAAAAGCGTTTTGAGGTTGGTGAGTAAAAACCACTATTTCCTACAAGATTGCTTTAAATATTATGAAGAGATAACGAGAGCTGGCTTCCATTTATTGTTTGTGTTTTTGTTTCAGTATCTTATGTTACTTTCACTCGTTCTTTGCCTCATTTTTAATAATAAAATATATAAATAGAACTTTTATTCTTATATCTCATATATGTTATACATAGCTCATACTTCTTGGAAGTAATTTTCTGGTGTAATATTTTATATAATTTTGTAGTCTCCTTGGCGTTATTCTACTTTTCTACAATGGCTGAGATAATATCAGATTCGAGATTTTTTTCTATATTTAATAAAATCAATGAAATAAACTGAAAACTAAAAAATGTGTTTTAAAATCATGCCAGCAATATACACATCAACAACTTTAACTACCAATAAACGAATAACATGGCAGCACACAAATAAGCATCATTGTCTTACAGATTATGAAACGCAGCTCCCTCAGTGTCAGAATTTTAATTTTTCACCTTCTCTTTGTTTCCTTCATTTTCAGTCCTTTGAGAATCTTGACAAAACGAAATGAGAAACAATTGATCGACCCAAATCCCAATCAGGATGGGAGACCCTGTTATGAGTGAGGTTTTCCAGTTTGTTAGATTTAACATTGTTGGAATATTAGCAGGTGAAATCTACCACAACAGTATAAAACCTTCAGGTGGGTTTACACTAAACAGTGATTACTTAAAGTTTGGCATAAATCCTAAAAAAATTACATACACATTTCTTGGAAAAACGGTCAAAGCGGATGTGATCGATGATTTTCTTTAGGTGGATCAATCAAATCACTATTATAAGGTTAATGAATTCCGCCGAAAATATTAAGACATTTCGATATAGAATATAGTGGGTCATTCCTACAGAACGTTTTTGTTTCCTAAATAAATAGGGTTTGCGTATTGGAAGTATTTGTTGTAGAAGTTGTTCAAAAACTTCAAAAATATTAAATCCTTTTAAGACCACATAAGGCTCTACATTAACTAGTCAAATGAAAATTTGGCTAAAAGCGATTCGCCGAGGACAATTCACCAAATGACGATTGACTGAATATGACAATTGGCCGAATTTTCTGCGACAATTCTCCGAAAAGACGAATAATCCCTTCCACTCCAACTGCCATTTTAAAAACCAACCTTGCAAATAACTGTGTTCTCGACTTTTTTTCTCCTTTAGACAAGTTTACCATGCCATGTTCTTTTATGGTAATAGATTTTGAATTGGCGGGTTTTCTTGAAGTGGAGAATTCTGCCCTCGTCTTAATATATCCTTCAATCTATATATTCAAGATGCCATCGCAAGACAATTGCATACATGGAAATCTGAACTCATTAGCTTTGGAATATAGTACTTTAGAGTTTAGGAGCATTTGTAACATAAACTGAAAAGCTGCTTTTATAAACCATGTATAGTTTTTTCTCAAAGAGCAATGTGATTCCAAATCTATAGATGAGCAGGTTTCTTATATCTTCGTACATGTGATGACTTTTCTCAAAATAGAATTATGCATATATAGGTACGTTTTTTGTCTAACAATAAGTCGCATAACACGATTGATCGTTTTCCAAGGGAAGTTTAGTTAACTCATTCGGAACTCCCTGTCCCAGTCAGTAAAAATTTACTAAGGCTCACTGAAGCATTCTAGTTATCTGAAATAATTTCCATTTCGCTGTTTAGCAAAGTTTGTGCTTAGTGAACGACGATTCTTCCGGATACTGTCAAATGTCCCGTACGGTAGATATGCGATAAACCAAAGGTGTAAACCAAAATTTCATAGTGACGTTTCAAATCTGGATTACTTGGACATGGAAATTTTCTGAAAAAAAACAACATTTTCTGATCCGTTACTTATACTTTCGAACTTGCTGAATTCGAAAATAATCACAGTTCTCTGTAAGAACGGTAAGTTTTCGAAATTTGATTTTTTTAATCAGTACAAATTTACTTAGAGCAAATATCTTTAAACCAAATCTGCTTTTTTGATTTTATCATTGATGCAAATGCATCAATGATAAATATGTTGTAGAAAATTGCATAAACTTAAAAATGCAAAGGAATCTATTTGTGGGGGTTAAGGCTCAATTTCGGTGGCAGGAGGATTTTCTCCGACAGCAAGAGCGCTGAAGTTTGTCCGCACGTGCTGCTTGTTGGTGAGGGAGTGCAGGAGCTGGCTGACTGAACTTGCAAAAAAACTCGGGTGTACCGGGAAACGAGGCCACGGATGTCTTAACCATAGAAGGCTCCGCGCGTAGATACATAGGGCCTGATCCTTGTGTGGGGATCGCCGTGTGTTCGCGCTGGAGACCTGGATGGAGGGTCGGGCTGAAGAGGTATGGCGGACGGCTCCGGGGGTAAGACAGACGAGGCTCATGCTATATGGGCTCACGAAGAAGCTTGTCAGGGGTTTGATGGGCATTCCAAGGAAGTAATGCAGGGCACTGGTAGGATTCTACACAGGGCACTGTAGGCTGAGATGGCATCTGACTCGGCTGAGAATTACAGAGGAGAGGAAGTGTAGATGGTACATGGAAGACGATGAGACCCCATACCATCTACTTACGAAATGCTCCGCTTTCGCATGGTCAAGATTTAGAATATTTGACACAGACGCTGATCGAGCTAGATTCAGTGTGTTGTGTTAGTATGATGGAGATGCGGGCTTTCTCAAGGAAGACCGGCATCCTGGAGGTTCTCTAATGCAGACTAGGGGCACAACGGGAGTAATTGGTTATCTATGTTCAACGCCCGAGGGGGGCGCTCTTTTGCATACTGACACTGAAAATTAATCTATTTCCAGCACATAAAGTATTGCTACTTCAATAATCAGAAATTCGTGGGCATTTTACTACTCCACTTAGAAATTTTCAGGGCAATAAAAAATACATTTTATTTTCTCTAGTTTTGTCATTAAGGTTCAAACACTGTAACTGTAATTTTGTACAGGAGGTACATTGCGGCTGAAAATCACGATCGGCACAAAAATCTTGCTATGCTCTAGGTATTTTATGGGCAAGAGATTACTTAAAACTTTTCAATTATTAAAGCTCACCTTTTGGATAATATTTTCGTCGTCATCTGTAAGATCGTAGTATTGGACAATTGCCAAATTCGGCGAATTATCATTTCATCATCATTATTCCACTAAATTTCTGTTTGCCTAGATTTTCATATATGATCTCTTTCGGCTGGATACAAGAATTAATAAATAGAAATCAACGTCAAATTGTAAATAAGATCGACGGCAGTGTTTGAACCCTTAATCTATTTATTATGGTCTATTTATTACATCATTTAGTATATTTCTCTGAAGTCGCTTTCACGTAGATATATGCTTCTTATCTTTTTAATAATTCAAAAATATAATAATAAATTGGGCGTTCCTAAAAAGATACATATTTATTTCATGAAATAATAACTAAATTGATTTTATATAAGAAAAAACCCAATTAATATTAAGAATGCAGAAAACAGACACTTAAATTTGTACTGAATTTATGCTGGACCTTAAGCAATCACTTCATTACAGGGACATCATTTTAAGTGTCTCACTCAATTAGCAATGTTCCTATTTGCTATTTCAGAAAACGAAAAACACACCCCTCTATAGACTTTTGCGCGAAAGCCAAATGTGACACCCAAAATTCACTTGCCTCTAGTTATCAGGCGTTACAAACCCTCCTGAGGAGTGCGCCCACGTCAGTCGAGAATGCAAATAATTTTTAGTAGTTAGTATGAGCTAGTTTTATTTGGGTGCACATCCGGAGCGAGCGAAGCGAGCGGAGGGCCATGTGTGATGTGAAAAATTAGACATTCTTAAATAGTAAACCAACGCTGTAAGTCCCGCCCAATTGTCAGGAGGGTTTATAACGCCGGATCACTAAAGACGAGTCAAAATTCTGTCAGTAGTCAATTTGACAGACACGATGTCATCTTGGATTTTCCCTAAATGGCAACCCATATATATTTTCAAACCGTTCGATAGATATTTCTGGGCCGATTTCAAAAATGTATAATTGTAAGCACTTTGGGATAACAGTTTTCAACTGGATGCTAAAGTTTTCGATTGTGTGAGTCATTTTTAGTGCCTCATTCAACTAACACTTTTCCCACTTGTTTTTTAAAACACGTTTCTATATAAATTTGTACGAGAAAACCATAGTGTTGTCACCTGTCAATTTGACAGATACGACGCCATCTTGGATTTTTCCTAAATGGCAACCTATATATATTTTCACACCGTTCGATAGATATTTCTGGACTGATTTCAAAATAATTGTAGGCACTTTGGGTTAGTTTGGGTTAGTTTTTTAGTCAGTTTTCAACAGGATTTCGATTGTGGAAGTCATTTTTAGTGTCTCATTCAACTTACACTTTTCACACTTCTTTATCCGAAAATTATGTTTCTATATAGATTTCTACGAGGAAAAATGTGACGTCAAGAAATTTGTCATCTGTCAATTTGACAGATATGACGTCATCTTGGTTTTTCCGTAAATGGTAATCGAAATATATATCGAATGATATTTGATAGATATCTCTGAATTGATTTCAAAAATAAAAAAGTAATAAAATATCTTGGGATAAACGTTTTCAATATACAGTGTGACAAATCGGACAGCTGTGCAGATCACATGACTTCAGATTGGTCTCATGTAAAAAATAGACGAACGTAGTATCTTAAGCTCTACTCCATATACTGGTTATAAGCTCATGTTCATTTTAGATCATTTTCCTTACATAGCCAATTCAAGACTTGTTGGATTAATTTTTAATCCTCGTTTTTCTTTCAGCCATTATCTTTTGTCTTAGGTACTGTTCCTGCTCTTTAAGAGTCGATAGTAATGTTTTGGCTAGCAGTGTTTGATTTCTGTGGGTACCTGTTTTGGCTTCGTCATAGTCTGCTCATTTCAGTTAGTTCTTCCTTAGTATCTTGATACTAAAACTATATCATCCACAATTTTTAGCTTATTAATTTTTTTCCGATCGGACGAAAAATTACACCTTTCCGATGTATTTTCTCACCGCAAAAGTCATGATTCCAGTATATTGTATTCGTTGCTTGGCAACATGCCATAACTGTACGGGAATGTAACATTTCCGTCCTATTCAAACAGCTTGCTTGTCAGATCGGACGTTTATAATAGTAACATTTAGCAGTAGTTTCCGTAGTTACCTAATACACTTCAAGCTCGCTCGATTCAAAACTTGAGATTATGTTGAGTTAAAATTTAAAACACCGTTTTTATTTAGAGTAATATTTGGCTCTATTTTTATAAATGTATTCTAAGTAATTCCGATCGGATAAAAAATAGTATGTGCAACTCGTAGGAAAAGCACATTCCTGGACAGTCGTCCAGGAATGTTTTGCTTTTCCTACTAGTTACATAATATATGATTTTCTACTAATGTATGCCTGGCTGTTCCAACTTGGGTATCTATGGCTACATAGATAGGAAATTATTTCCCTCGTCCCTTTGCATAAGCCCTAATTTTATTTCCCACTGATCAAGCATCGTCTGGTTGGATTACATATACACATCTGAAAACAGATGGATTATTGCTAAGTCGGCTATCGAAATCGTTCAATTCTTGAACTGACAATTTTAAAAGGATGAAACGTATTTTATTTAAGGACTCTCTGGATTGTTGTACGTGATACACCAGATGTCTCGGACAATTTTCCAGTCCTAAGCGTGAGATCCATGGCTGCATGACCTAAAATAGGAAATTCTTTCCCCTCATCCCTTTGTATAAGCCTTCATTTAATTTTCCACTAATCCAGCATCGTCTGGTTGTAATACATTAAGACGCATTTCTTTTCAGAATGACGTTCGCTAAGCATAGTCCTAAACTATACCATATGTTAATTGCTGATGTCTTCATTGGCCTTTATCTCCTTAAAAAATATGTTTCATCGTCGATTTTTGAGTTTATTTACTTGTAATAAGGTGATATCTCTGGCAAAATAAATTGCGCTTTTGTATAAGTAAAATCGTTGCAAGTCGGCTATCGAAATCGTTCAATTCTTGAACTGACTAAATTTTAAAAGGATGAAACGTATTTTATTTAAGGACTCTCTGGATTGTTGTACGCGACACACCAGATGTCTCGGATAATTTTCCAGTCCTAAGCGTGGGATCCATGGCTGCATGACCTAAAATAGGAAATTCTTTCCCCTCATCCCTTTGTATAACCCTTCATTTTATTTCCCACTGATCCAGCATCGTCTGGTTGTAATACATTAAGACGCATTTCTTTACAGAATGACGTTCGCTAAGCATAGTCCTAAACTATACCATATGTTAATTGCTGATGTATTCATCGGCCTTTATCTCCTTAAAAAATATGTTTCATCGTCGATTTTTGAGTATATTTACTTGCAATAAGGTGATATCTCTGACAAAATAAATTGCGCTTTTGTATAATTAAAATCGTTGCATTATTCATGGGTAAAATGCAATAAATTCTATATTTATGTTAGAATGAAACTATTTTAAAATAATTATATATTCAAAAATTATTTCTATTTAATATCTTTTTCGGAGGTGTCCGCTCTTTAGTGATACTTTTTATAGATGGTTAATTTTCGAGAGAAGTAATTAATAGCATTAAGCAGTAAACATAGATAAACGTTAGATTCTAGCGCGTGTTCCCTTTATAATAAATTACTTTAAGATATAGACTAAGAGCTAGCGGCCATTGCGGCACTAGTATCCTACCTCCGGCTGGAATTTTGTTAGATGGTTGGGAGGACCATCAAGATTTTTTGTCTACAAGGGTTTTGCTAAAATCCCCTGCAAAAGATACGTCAGACGACTCAAAAATTAAAAATATTTATACCTCTGGCAGAAAATTTGCATGTTACTTATTTAAAGGTCACAGATGATGTATGTAAATAGCCAGGCAGCTAGATCACTGCTAATTAATTTCAAATTTTTTACGGTTTTTTTTGTATTATTATTATCGACTGACGCTTTAACATATTACCGCAGTACCAGTACCGAAAACCCTCTACAATACCGTCCGGCCTGAAACTTTTAGTTATTTGTTAAAGTTTTTTTTGTTACCTCCTTCTGATCTTTTAACATATTATCTCATAAACCTCTTTAAACACATAAAATATTCGCCGGACAAAAAAAAGCCTGCAAAACTCCTCTGCAATATGGCGAACTCCGACCCACCGGCCCAACATTTGTAACTTAATTTTTTCGATTTTCTGTTGATTATTATTATGGATTGTTTTTAAAAATGCTGGGATGGGTATGCGTAAGAATTTCCTCCACAACGTACAAAGTTCGAGAATACAGACCCCTGCCTGGGACCTAAACTTTGCGGATGGAAAACTGTATAGGTGCATATGAAAATAATGGATCAGTGTTTGCCAAAGTTGCGGCGCTCTACTGAAGACGCCTTTCCCGGTTTAGGAGAATTAGAAAAGTGTTTAGTTTTGATGAAAATGCCTGTTGCATATTGTTCAGTGGTTATATAGTTGTACTACAAGACGTGAAAGTGGATTTGCAAAAATAAATTTTTTGCGTAGAAATTTATATTCAACACTGCAGAAGCAGATAAGAACTATATATAAAATAAAACAATATGGATTTGCTCGGAAATTAATATTTTTCCAAATAATTTTCAGAAAATGAAGGTTAAATTAACAACTGAGCTATTTCGTTTTTCGGTCGCAGTGCCAATATTTAGATGCCTATATTGATTTTAATGGTCTACCGGTAGAAGCAAAAGTTACAGAGGATTATATTGAGAAAAGTAATCTTTTTTTTGATACTTTAAATTCAAACACCCTAGAGAAATTAGATACCAACACAGATCTATATAGCTACGCAACAGATGCCTACTCCGGTATTAAAAGTGTCGCTCGCCAATAAAGCAATAAACTTAAATACGTTCCTATTTAGACGTGTTTTGCCCCGCCGTGTTGCCAAGTCGCGAACTGTAGTTTACCTTCCATATCACATTATGGTATTACTCATTTTCTTGGCAATCGTATTATGTCAAATCGTATTATGTCAAATTAAAGTTCATTATCAGATTCAGTGAATGGTGTTTGCTTGAACATGGGCTAAAACTCACCTTAATTATCGGTGTAAAATGTTATTACAAACTTTATTAACTTATACTGTAATAACTCTTATTTGTATTAAGTAATAATATTATCACGCAGGATTTTGTTTCGAAGATCAAAGGAATTTTTGAAATGTTTATCGACATGTCAAAGTACCATTTAATTTTGTTTTAAACCCTACTATCAATATTATAAATTTGTTCATTTAAACTGCCGTTTCATTTGTTTTACCATTAATAAACTATCATACGTAAAAATCGTATTTTTCTAAAAACAATATGTTTGTGTTAATTTGATACATAAATATTAATAATAAAACTCGATGATTTGAGGGGGTCAAAAAGTCAGCCGGAATATTGTTCGACGTGATGACTTGGCAGCACCGACCCGTTCCTAGACGACTGGTTCACCCGCTCGCGAAAGCCGGTGATCATTTTTGGCCCCGCGTAAAAAGCATTGGATGAGGTATCTGTTGCGTAGCTATATAGATCTGTGATACCAATCACTTGCTTCGAGTTCTCAATTACGTAAAAAATTAGAATTTCCTTACCAAAATAAGCCACAGCGTGTGACCGAACAGTTGTCTCTGACAGAGCTGCAACTACGGCTTTTGCTTAGAAGATCCGACTATGGTGACTTCAAACGATTCATCAATAATAAGTAAAATACGTCGTGCTAGAAAAAGGAAGAGATCTGATTGTGAGAACAAGAGTGAGGAACTTGTAATGGGTTTATTCTTGACGGTCGAAAAGATGAAACAATTACGCAAGAGATGAGGGGTAACGAACTTCATAGAAATATTTTAGTTGAAAACACATTGGGGTAGTGTCAGAGACAGACTCAAAGTATATGGGCCATGTGCCACCGATATCCGGATCTGCATCCCATATTAAACAAGGAATTGGGGAGATTTTCCCCACGAACAGTTGTGAACACTGGGAATAAAAATTGTGCCATAAGAATGTTGGAACTATTTCCTAAGCGCCCCGTTGGCTGATCTGTTTTCCCGCGCAAACCAGTTGCCGCTAAGGCACTTACCTCAAAATTTAAATGCTCCCTCAAGTGAACCTCGCGCACATTCTGATATCACTGGAGAAGGTTTAGAAACCTGTCAATGTTTACAAGCTGTATCGTTCCATCCCCGATACAAAGTAAATACTTGCTAGAACTTGTTTCTGATGATCTGCATACTAACCAAAAATATTTATACGACATATGTCAAGCTTTTTCTTCTGGTGTTTGCTCACAGAGCCTAATCCATATGAACTAGGCCAAATAATTTCATTTCCGTTGGCTAACAGCGGCACACAGAATACCAAGGCCTTATATTTCCTCAAATGACGTAAAAAAGGAATCTTCGAATATCAAGCATATACGTGGTTAAGTTTCACGCACCTTTATAGTTCCATAAAAAGCTTAAGGCGTCATGTAAGCAGGCTTCTCGTCATTTCTTAAATATGATTAGATGATCTAGAAATTTTGAAGAAGACAAGAAATTTTAATCTAATCATTCAAAGGAAGAGCTTTATACCGATCAAGAAAATCTTTAATTTTCGATGGTGACAGATCGATCAAAATCTATAAGAGAGTTAGGTTATCGTCGTTTACTAAAAATTAATCAGCAAATACAGAATACAGACATAAGATTTTTTAATATTCCAGAAATTAATTTCAACGCAACAGACTTCGTGGAGTTCATTAATTAGCGGTCTTATTGACGAATCCTCCATTACTAACTAATATTTCCAACGAGGATATTTTAGCAATAATAGGGGACCCCGGTAAAATTCAGTATCCATGTATTACCCAAGCAGTTGGAGGATATATTAAATTTATTACCGAAGCTTCATTTAAAGGGAGAATTTTTATGCCCATCCAGAAAATCCTTTAATTTCGATGGTTTCAAACGAATCCAAATTTATAAGACAGTTGGGTTATCGTCGGCGTCGTTTACTGAAAATTTATCAGCAAATGCAAAATAAATACATAAGATTTTTTACTACTCCAGAAATTAGTTTTAATGCAACAGATTTGGTGTACTTCATTATTGACAGTTGCTGACGAATCCCCCATTACTAACTAATATTTCCAGCGAGGATATTGATGATAGAAGACTCCGATGAAATGAGAATATATCTATGTAACATGCAAGCAGTTGGACGATGTACTAAATTTGTTACCGAAGCTTCATTCAAAGGAAGGGTTTTTATGCCCATTCAGAAAGATCTTATAATTTCGATAGTGGCAGAAGAGTCCAAGTTAGGTGTTAGATTATCGTCGTCTAATAAATATTCATCAGCAAATGCAGAATAAGGACATAAGATTTTTCAATATTACAGAAATTAATTCTAATGCGACAGACTTCGTGGAGCTCATTAATTAGCAGTCTTGCTGATCTATCATTACAAACTAATGATCACAAGTTGTTTAAGTCCATGGCTATAGATCGATTGAGATAGCTGTTATGTCTGGTGTCTCCCAGGGGTCACACTTGGGGCCGCTGTTGTTAATCTTATACATAAATGATATATCACCTTGTTTGCAACACAGTCTTTTCCTTCTCTTTGTAGAAGACTTAAAACTATATCTTAATGTCAGATCCACAGATGATTGCCACAGGTTTCAATCGGATCTGGATTAGGTCATTGTCTGATGCAACAATAACTGTGTGGTCTTGGATGTCAAGGAATGCTACCCAATTTGCTACAGTAAAAACAGGAATAGTATTGACCACTACTATTACATCAGCAATAACCTTATAGATTCAGAGATTCAGTTTCTCACATTAGAGACCTGGGAATTACACTTTATGTTCGCTTGAGTTTTATCATATATCATCATATTTCTGGGGCAGATTCCAAGGCTCTTCAAATGTTGGGCTCTATCAAGAGATGTGCTGCTGACTTCCATAGCATCGATTCTTATGATTTACTGTATTGCTCCGTTGTGCGCCCGCATTTGGAGTACGACTCATGTATTTGGTCTCCTCATTATGATGTACACACCGAACATAGGTATTGAACGAGTTCAACACAAATTCTTAAGACGTTATTGTTTAAGCAAAACCAAGTCGGAACCAATTATCAAGACCCTGTGAACTATCATCTGATCGAGGAGACCCTGCACATTGCCCTGCAAACGAGAGGAAGTCAAAAAGATTTGTCACTCTTTTGCAACATTCTCCATTCTCGCAGCAATTGTCCCCAGCTCCTAAATAGGATTGGCATTCATGTCCAGCCGAGACAAACTCGACACTTGGTTTCTTTTCATAATCCAACACATAGATCTTACTATGCCTTTAACGCTTTTTTGCCTAGATTAGCAATATTAATAATCATCATACCTCTAATCTTGACTGCTTTGATGGGTTAGAAGAAACCTTAAATTTTGTGTTAGATGATCAACCCCGATGACACTGTCTCTCTTGTCTTGTCTCTATTTTCCCTTCTCCTTTACTGTATTGTACTTATTTCTATTTTGTTTAATCTTGATGTGATGTCAGTGTGATTGTTTATTGATAATAGCTTAAGTTAGTAAATAGTCAAAATTTTACATTTACCTTTTTATATTTTTATTGTAGGTTGGGTGAACGTAGATTTAGATATTATATTTTTTAATATTGGGCAACTAGCCCGTTGAATAAATAAATAAATAAATATTTCGAACAAGGATATTTTAACAATGATAAAAGACAATGACAAAATGGAAATAGTTAAATATCCATGTAATATCCAAGTAGGTGCACTATGTATTACATTTTTTACCGAAGCTTCTATGGCTCTATGTGGAAAGGAAAATACGGATGGATTTACCAAATCAATAGACTCAAGAAAACAAATGTCACATTCTAATACAAAATGTGGTATTCACAAAACAGCTAGACACTAGATAATTTTTACAAGGAATTGATGGTTAACAGAGGTGGTGGTGGATCTTCAAAAACTGCCACCTCCTTATAGTGAGTTATGGGTTATATTTTATGGTTAAAATACCAAAAATATAAGCGAGGAGCGGCAATTTTTATGTAAAAGGAAATATACTAATTTTGCTCCACCCTAATACACATGTTTGCATTACCATATTTTGGCCAAATTGATGGTGCAAATTGTATGGAAAATATTAATGAAGTTCTGTTAAATATTACTTCGGAGATTTTTGAACACTGTAATATAGTACCAACCGTACCTGGACTTACATGTTCCCCACTTGAAGTATTTACAAATGATTATGGAAATCTTAAGACCCCAAAGGCAGTGCTTTAGTATATGTGACAATCTAAATATATGGGACTGGTAGTACCCTTTAAAAATATTACTGAAAATATTGGTGCGATATAAAATATATTTGTTGTAGATTCGATCTTGGTTTCTAAACCAACAGGGATTGCACATGGGCAGTATAAATTGCCATAGGGGCTGGTTCTAAAGTGAATTTGAAAACAAAACAAAAACCAGCATTATATAAATATTTTAATATGTTATTTTAATTAAAAAAGACTCGTAAATAAACAAACTCGTAAATAAACTAACTCGTAGCTAACCCAAATATTTAAAATATTTAATTTTGACGGTGCTAGAATATGGACAGTTTCTGTGAGTGCCAGGTATCGACTTCTCACCATATAAAATTAGCAGTACTTATAAAGGCTAAAGCACTGCATAAACAATTATAATCCTAACAAAGTATACGGTTATAAATACAACCTTGCAGCTAAACACAGTTAAATGTGAGTGTGAGCTTGATTAACTGAGATAACACTGAGATGAAATACAGTAATATACAAGTACTGATAAAGAATAAATATTACCTCAATGCCCCCAATAAGAGACTATGTGCAATATATTCACCACTTTATGAGCAACGTTCAACCGTAACATTTATAAATAATTTCTGTTGGTAACGCAATTGCGTTGAGGGTTTATTTTACCTTGCAGAATGCAGAGTTAATTGCACTGGAAAACATCACACTGTATGAGTGTGTAAGAGAAAACCTCAATTTAAGAAGAGGGCATGACAGGGATGCTATTGTAGAAATGCGATTTAAATACAGGCAACAAAATGGATTATAACACGCTATGCTGAGAAAGCATAGGTAGGCTACACTCCGAGAAATGGAAATAGCACTTATGGGAAACTTGCCACGAGGAGCGCGGACTATCGCTACTTACTTGGGAGAGTGTCGGGGAATAAGTATCTCATGGCTGAGTGCCACGGAGAGCGCGTACTATCGCAACTTACATAGAAGAGAGTCGGGGAATAAGTCTCTTCCAAAAAATGAGAAGGCATCCTTTCTCCTTTGGCGCGTGAACTTACCCCCACCCCTAAAATATCCCTTCCGTAATTGTAAATATAGAGAAGTTATACAAAAACTTAACATCACCGATTGTCTGAATAAAAATTATGACATTTAACACTAACCTGGTAGAAATCTGCCTACTAGTTTTTATAAAATTCTATTATTATAGATCGAAATTTTAGGGACGCTATATTGACTGTTTCCAGTACTCGCTGTAAAACCACTATAATTGGCCGGATGCGTTCTGCTTGCAGCTGACCCTGACTTGTGTTTCGAAATACGTGGATTGTATTGTTCGAAGCCGTCCTGCTTTTAGCTATCTAGCTAAACTGATGCAGTGGATAAACGTTGTGACAAGAGATGGTGCTAAGGGTGTCGCCGAGATTCGTTAAGCGGCATTCTTGGAATGCGATACACAGTGGCGTGGAATATTAATATAATACGAATTAAATCGCTAGATTTGAAAGCATGTTCAAATGGATTTTGAACAGTATTCACTAGTAACCTTTTAGAATTGGCCAGTCAAGAAAATCTTGACAGAAAACTTAAAAACTAAACAATATACGACAGGCACCTTCACGGAAATTAAACACTTTTCTAATGCACGCAATACAAATAGCCGATAGGTTTTCACAGGCACGTCCTAGAGGCTGGCCACATGCCACGAATTAAGCGGGGGCCTGTCTCTCCTAAACCGGAACGAGAGGACGCGGGTAAGCGGATTGGTGTCTTTAGTAAACTTTCACAACACCGACACATTTTTTAATAGACACCTATGCACTGTTCCGTCCTCAAATTTTAGGCCTTAGGGGTTTGAATTTTCGAACCATGTATATTATGGAGGGAATTTGTACTCATACCCATATCAGCATGTTTAAGAATAATGGATAGTATTAATCTCCTAACATAATAGGCAGAAAAGTGAGAAAAATTAACACAAATGTTGATAATGTGAAGAGCCCTCGAGTTGACTTACAAGTGGGAGCCGGAAGTTTGCGGGCATTACAGTAGGATTTTGCAGCGGTTTTTTTCATCTAGCAATTATTTTATCTGTTTGGAAAGGTCTCTAAGATAATATGACATTAGACGTAGACAACAAGAAATATTTAGCGGCAAAAAAATTGAACTTTCTGGCGAGCCGGAAGTTCGTGACATCAGAGAGATTGCAACTTATTATTGTGAGCTAAGAACGGTATCTAAAGTAATATATTAAAACGTCAGATCAAGATAACATCAACGATTTACATATGTCATGTGTGAACTTTAAACAGAACATATGCATGTTCAGTCGGAGGTACGAATATTTTTTGAGCATATTCATTTTAATTTTTGAGTCGTCTGATGTGCCCTTTGCAGAGATTTTGAGCAAAGTACGATCATAGTACCTCCACGGCCGATAGCTCTCCGTCTAATAGATAATGAATCACTATACAAGGTAACATAACTATATAGCTATAATGCTTAGGTTAAAAACATCAATGGTAAATGTGCCTATAGTCTTTTCAACCATAAACGTATACTAAGGAATTGAAAGGTCTTTTGGGCCAAAACCTTTTCCCACGTTGATCTTGGAACATAATGTTATTTAAATAGCTTTCTGTTTCACTAAGCAATACGTACAGTTAAATCTATGACCAGTTTAAATTTTATACAGGCGAATACTGAATAAGAAGTAAGAAATGTATTTTATATAACGCATCTCATCGCCACCTATGACAATTCTAAATGCTCAGTAGAGTAAAAGTCTGGTGTTTAAAAAATATATTGATGAAATATACCCAAACGTATAGGGTACCAGTGTACATAGAAAGAATGTATGGTAAATAATATATGGGTTTTAACAAAATAGACTACTCTTCGGTTTTTACACTGATTTAAATGGGTTCTGTTAATATTTTTAATTTGATTGTTAATTAAAAAGATAGTTATCGTTTTAATACTCCCATAACAGGAGTTAAAACATTTTCATTTTCATTAATGAATTAAATGGCATTTAGCTCATTTTCACAATATTCTCAGCTAGATGTTGAGTTTCATACATGATCATAAAGTAGGTAATGCCATGTTAGATAAATAACTATATTTTTTGTTAACAATTACACCATTTCCATAAAGGCGCTTGTTATGGCTTCAGTTATATTTGGTTTAAATTTAATACAGTTTAACGTCAATTATAACGTCCAAAATGTAACCTAAGGTCTTTTACATGTTAAAAATCAATTATTTCATTCACACATAATATGTATCAGCCTTCAAAAGAGTAACGGTAGCTGAAGATATTTTACTTGTTAAGAAAATTGCACTCAAAATGCTCAAATTAAAATTTCGTAAACCTATAAACGGCATAAATTTAGCATGGTGCTATGATCCATGTTTACTGCTTTATTTACAACAAAAAACCAAAAATTTAAAAGTTATTGTAGAGTTTTCAAATACGTTATTGACCACCTAGTTTGATACGTTTTAAATTTTCCTTTCCACTAAAAAAAAATCAAGACGATACCCACCAGCATCTTCATGATTGTGCAAGTCATTTAATATGCAGCATCTGATTTATATATAATAGGGTAAACAAGGCTACGTGAAAAATTAGGAATATATCGATTGTCCGCCATTTTTGATATCAAGAAGATTAAATGATCTACGTGGATGCTTCATGGATCAGAGTGCAATGTGCACTTTGGGTGTTCCTCCATCTTGAACTCCTACTCACTGTTTTACCGATTGATAATTCTTGCCCTGCCATTTTTAAAAGTTTGTTTTCAAGTGCTCTGGTTTCTTGTCCTACCAATACAATCCTTGGAGCTTTACTTGTTTCATAAGGTCCTTCGGTGTAGCAGAAAAGCAATAATAATATAAGTATGCCAATATGCGAAATTGTTTAAAAATACAGGAACTGTTTCCCTGCCCATGCCTGCCACTCCGACCTGGCAGGGATATGGGTCGGTAAGGTCAGGGTATAAGTGGGACAAAACCACGCAACCCAGGCAACCACCACGTGCTAGAAGCCTTCCAACAGATACAAATTCAAAAGCTTCAAACAGGCAATAATGCGATAAATGGTACAGCACAAATCTCTCAACAATTCTCAAACTGTTTAAATATCGTTACTGAAATTAACTATCTTGCAAATATTAACGAATTCTTCTTTGCATTGGGTACCTACAGTTTTCTCAATAGATCAGTAGATTTTCTAACACAGATAAGGTTCGGATTATGCGTACTATAACAGCTCTTTACTGTCATTTAGAGGGCTTATTTTTATACATTTGACTAAGCGCTGCCGCATGTTCATTCTTATAGACGGGACTTACCTACCAATTTCGTCCTATGTATTATTTGTTTGTGTTTCAAGGAAGCATGAAATAGGATTTTTTCATAGTGTTTTCCCATGTTTACTTACCTCATCTTTCCCATTCGTGAAAACTAGTCATTAGTTCTATTGGCATATGTCGATAATTTTTAACGCAATATTCTTGGAGAGTTCATGAATCTAACTAAGTAAGATAAAATAAATCTATGTACTACAAATGGCCTGCGAGAGATGATCTAGAGTTGAGTGTGTTGGGAGGCATCCAGGAACACCTTATTTGGTGCAGTATTGACCTCTTTTAACTACTTACCTGTTGGTGTAAATGCCAACCACAGCGATGCGTTATCGGCCTGAGGTAGTTTTTACTCTCCGATGATTGGAGGTCATCAATAACCACTGCGAATGTGACATCTAGGTCCAACATGACCTCATTTGGTCACTTGTTTGCTGGTATTTTCCAGTTTTATTTCTTCAAAGATGCGCAGGTGACCAGTCAAATCTCCAGGCTTAAATTTGTCTATTTGGAATAGCCTGTAAGCACTTATAATCGCCTCCCTCTTCACACTGAGATGAAGAGGAGGCATGTTCAGCAGTATCTCTAAGGCTGCGATAGGGCACGTTGACATTGCCCCTGTTATTCCCAGGCATATCCATCTGCCTTTGCACTTTATTAAGTTTGGTCCGAGCGGGGACCTGCTGGGTTTTTGGCCACCATACCAGCGAGGTATAGGTGACCATGTGGGCTTTATTATTGTTTGGTAGATCCAATATACGATTTTTTGTTTTAGGCCCAATGTCTTGCCAAGTAGTTTGAGGCATGTCCAGATTGCCGCTGTGGCTTTAGAGATAGTGTTTTCTAGATGATTGTTCAGGTAACTTTAAGGTCTACTGTGACCACTAAATATTTTACCTCGGTAGAGA
Organism: Pissodes strobi; assembly: GCA_016904865.1. Lineage (NCBI taxonomy): Eukaryota > Metazoa > Arthropoda > Insecta > Coleoptera > Curculionidae > Pissodes > Pissodes strobi. The sequence goes on along the minus strand of MU184621.1, from coordinate 586 downwards.
AAGGTAACTGTGTTCCGTGTAGGATGGGCGCTCTTATTTCTAGCGTCCTTCTTTTTGTAAACGGGGCGAGAATGATTTTCCTAGGATTTAGGGAGAGTCCCTCCCCTTTACTCCAATTCTTGATGATGTTTAGGGCATTTTGCATGCGGTTTGAAATTACGCCTACATGTTTGTCTTTTATTATTACTCCTAGGTCGTCTGCGTAGTTTAGAACTGTAAAACCAACTTTAATCAGAGTGGTAAGGATTTTATCCACTACTAATGTCCATAGTAGGGGGGGGGGGGACACATTATTGAGGGCTCCCTTTCACTGTGCTGACGGTTGTTGACGCTCCGTTCCGTGCTGATACGACGCGGTGCTTTATCATTGTTTCTGCCCATCTTATGATTTGGAGCTCAACTTGATGTATTACCAAATGCTACCTCTACGTCAATGAACACATCAAGAGCAATTTATTTGCATTCGATTCTCTTTTCGATGTCTTTAACCAGATACTTAATGTGGACTTGCCTGGTAAGCGAACTGCCTAGAATGGAGCGGTATTCTCGTTAGAGTTTCACTTTTTATGTATTGATCGATTGCTTT
>MU184620.1:116057-134395 GCA_016904865.1 Pissodes strobi | reverse complement strand
CTCTAAGTAGGTTTTATGAGAAGAGTTGATAACAAAAAATGAAAAGTAATCTAAAGTCATTATAATCGGAGGCGAGCTAGAAAAAACCTATAAATAATGACATATTTAAGGAGAATTTTAGATTTTTTAAAAAATTAATACACGGGAATGATGAGTCTAACATGGGAATGATGAAATAGTTTTTGGCACATTTGCGCTTACAATTTAGTATTTAGACAAAGAAAATTGAAGTTATTGCATTACTTATTAACAATACATAAAAGAATATTGTATTTTTTTACACAAAAAGGATGCACGGGATGCAAAAATGATTTTTTAAAAGTTTTATTTACACAAAAATACTTTGACTGAACAACAACTAAACTGAACAACTACTTATTGTTAACTTATTTGTTTTAGTAGCTGAATTTATAAAAAAATACTGATACTTGACCATTATTATTTTTTTAATAATAATTTAGGCTTTTTGAAAAACATCAACTTTTTTGTCAAACTTATAGTAAATCTTGCTTCATTTTAAAATTATATTAGCAGGCGGCAGCACTTCTACTATCTGATTTTCGGAGACGTAACAAATATCAATTTCATTATGTTTTAAAAGTTGAATATCTGGATTATGGGAATTTTCGCAAACCCTTAGAAATGTGACTTTTACATCTCGATCAATCAAGTCAATGTCATTTTGGTATATTACTGCATATTAATAAGTTGCTGTTTTTTTGTAAATTTTGTGTTCATATTTGACCAAAACATAAGCATCTGCGACGATCTATTCTTTGTTTCTGGAGGAACAAGGTTCTTCACCCTCTTTATCACTGTAGACTTCAGGATATAACAGTTTAGATTTTGTTTTTATGAGACTTAGAGGATAGAACAGTTTTTATTTGACTTGGAGGTATGTCACATTCACTGTCACTTATGCTAGCTTCACTACCAAAAACTAATGAAGTATTAAGATTATAACCTAGAGTACCAAATGCAAAATAACTGCAGAGAAAGGAGCATTTTAGACATGACATTTTTTTCATGTGAAGAATTCGACTACCCACAGCAAATTTGATAAGTCTAATTTGCATTGTTCCTTTCAATGGTAAAATTTCGGATTGTCTTACAGTTTTATCCATGTTTGTAATATCTTCTGAACTCACAGTTAGGACAGTAACTCCAGGACAGTTCTCTTTAAGCACATTAATTAGTGTAATAAAATCTGCTATGCCCTTTCCTTGGCTCACTAGTCGGTCTGCCGTGCGTTTGCAGGTGCCTCCAATACCATCAGGGGCTCCTTTGCCATGACCAGCCTCGTGATAATTCCATGTTATAGCTATTATTTGAGGAAAAAAATTTCCGAAGAAAGAAAATGTAAGCTTATTTCTGTATTGAGTGAAAGGTGAATCACTCAAAAAATGAACGGATTTAAGTTCAGGATTGGTAGAGATATATTCCTTAATAATAGGGTACAAGTGGGACCAAATTGCAGCTGCATCATGTTGTAAAGACTCTGACAATGTACAAAAGCTCTTGATCTGAAACAAAGAATAGCAAACAACAGTATGAAGAGTAATTTGTTGACGGGATCCTCCAAAGTGAAATGCTTGGGTTTCTTCTGAATACTTTAAATTATAGTTTTCACTAAAGTCACAATGGCTTAACAATTTTGAATTACTTGGTTTTTCTTTTAAAATATGTGTTTCTTCTTGTTAATGGTAAATATTAGCTGCATGCTGCATAAAGGAACTGAATTTCTTTTCAAAAACTTCAACAGCTTCTGTCTTAGATTTTTCAATAATTTGTTTTCCAATCCTTTGAGAAATCTTTTTGTTTCTGATTTTTTGTCCCACTATTGATGCTTTATATGGATCCATTGAAAATACCCCACAGACTCATTAAGGTCAATCAAGAAGTATTCTATTTTTTTTAAACTTGCAGTAGAGATGATCTTTGTTTTTTGCATCACAGCACACGCATTTTAAAAGTTTTTCGATATTCGCTTCCTTTATTATGCCATTTTTACTCGAAACCTTTTACAAAAAGCTCTATGTTAGCATGAGTAATGCATTGCAGAAAAAGCTATAAGATATTTTGACATTTAAATTTGTCTTCAGAAACTGAATATAATTTTTTAAAGTGTTGTTTAAAAAATCTTCTGTTTTGTTATTCGATGCTTCGTCACGAAATCCTTCTTTCCTGGACAGAGCCTACTACTGATGTCTTCTTTTAAAAATACTTGAAACTTGCCTTTGAATCTTTGCACAAACAATTTTCTTGTATTTTTAGGAAATGTATGACTGGTTCTACGCTGAAACATATTTTCATATTTAGTTAAAAGACTTTTTTCTTAACAATTTTTCCTTTTATGATTTTTCGAAAAAAAAAATCTTTCCTTTTATCTAATTTTTCGTAAGACTCTTTAAGTTGATCGGGAAACGCTTATCCCTTAAAACAAGTTTTTTTTTAACTACTTCAAGCTTTGTGGGGTAAATTTTTGCATTCTCTATGTATCTCTCGGCTCTTGTTTCTGGAGTTAACATAAAGCTTGGAGGTGTTTGTGCTATGTTCTTGTTCCTTTTTCTAGTTACCGTTCTGTAATATTTCTTTTGGTATTTTTCAGGCTACTTTTGAGTTTGCTTATCTTTGCTTTGTATAAAAAAAATATCTTTTTCTTTTCCAAATAACGTTGTGATCATCGTGTTTAACCACTTCTATTGCTCAGCCCCTAACGACTGCACTGGAACGGTCAAATGACCCTTTAGTTTTTCTTTATAATATTCGCATTTCTGGCACCTTTACAGCATGAATATTAATGAAGTGAAAAGAATGTATTCAAAAAAAAAATTCATTGGTAGTCGATGAATTATTCAAAATCCGTGAAAATCTGTCTGAATGTGCTGACGTTAGTAAATATTATATGTGACTCATTTGTCAGAGTTATTTTTCCGAACTGCCTAAAAACGGTACTTAAGAACGTTCGATATCTTTATTGTTCTCACTTTCAAAGGTGGTGGAGAGTCTGGCAAATGTTAGAATTTTTAGGTACCTTTCACGGTACTTTGGCAGGGCGGAGTAGATGAGGATATGCTAAACATAATAAATCGGACCATCGATTGCGTCAAAGGCTGGTGTGACTAACTCTCTGTGTTTTAATATAAATGAAGCCAGCGTGCGCACCTTTAAATTTCCTCTGAGTCTACTTACGTTAAAATATAAGTAACATCAGGTTATGTTTCTGGGCATTACTTTGGATAAAAGAAATTGAAATTCCGACAACACGTTCACATCTTGATATCTAGGATGGCATCCGCGTGTTACGTGCTGCGAAGGTGTGAGTGAGTGTATCTTCAGCGAGGTTATTTCTCGGTGGTCGAGTCACAATAGAGCAATTAGATATCTCAACAGAGCAAGTTTTGAGACCACTGCAGGTCATTGTTTCTTTTGGCGGGAATAATTTCCTAACCATGTTTGTAATGGAGACAACATGTTTGAGACATATAAAAGGGTTCGGATTGCTACTTTGAGACCGGAAGTCCATGCCCAACTAGCAAATATAGTTCCCAGTCCTTTTTAAAATGTCACTGCCCCTAAAGTGTAGTTCCTAGACCCACCCTGCGACTTAAAATGTTACTCTATAAGGAATAGTCACTTTGAACTATATTTCGAGAGTGACCGGTTAGTGCCTACCTACTATAAAAGTGGAAAATAAACACCCCGAATGCAAGTGGCAAGCATGTAATTTGAAGAAGTGGCTGGAACTACCCGAATCTTCGAATATGACACCATAAAAGACCAAAAACTTTATAGTAACTTTTTAAAGTAGCGGTCACAAACAAGTGCTACTATAATGGCTCCATTAAGTTTTTGTTACGTTATAGTAACAATTTAAGTTACGGGGTAGTAGCGGCCACGACACCTAGTTACTTCTAATTTATAGTAGCATTGAAAGTAGCAAAATGGTTACTGCTACCTTCCTAGGTCACTATAAAGTTATTGTTTCTATAAAGTCGCCTCTGCGTAGTTACAATTGTCACTTTATCAATCCGAAGATTTTAAAGTTCCAAACGGGTAATATATTATTCTTTCCGGTACTTTGTGGAAGCATATGGAACTATAAAGTATTTTTCGGAATAAACGGCCATATTTTTTTCATGACTTTTCAGACGAACAGCCAAATGGCTCAAACATTTTGCGTTTTCAACCTAAATATGCCTAGACTAAAGCTTTTTTCCTTTGTTATTTTTGACGGTGGACTAATATTTTAAAGTTTTACTCCAGTTTCAAGCAAATTATTTCTTTTTTATTTTATTACTACATGGGTTTCTATTGCAAATAATATAATAATTTGAAATGTTTTGAGGGGCGCTCGAAAATTTTGTCATATAAACCCACTATTTTATTCAGTAAAGTCGATTGCGTTTTGGAATTTACCTACAGGCAGGTTTGTAACAGATAAGTCGCATTCACCAGTAGGCTACTTTATAATACCACATCATAGTAACCTTTTTAGTGGCAAAAACTACCCAAGACACTACCCGGCTACTCAAAATCTTTCCCCGTTTCGGTCGCAGTTACTTAGCAGCTACGCATATACGACGTAGCCGCCGATGGTCACCGCCCACTTTGTAGTGGCTTTGATAATAGCAGTTACGTATCTGCCACCATAAATGCTAGTTGGGTGTGACTGGCCAATCTCGAAACTCTCAGTACCTATTCCCAGATCCATTTTGACTAAGCGCTTGCTGATTTATTGTTTCACTAAATATTATTCTCAACAGATGCCGTTGGGAGCCAATTTGTTATCAAATGAAAATTAAGAATTCTGCAATAAGATAACTTACTCCGTTAAATAGACACCACTATTACCAAAAACTCTGTTGAGAATACACCCGACAAAGAATTGTGTACTACTAGACAGCATTTACCCAGAACTATACCAAATTTCTTCCTCGAGCACCGTCTGTAGAACACCGACGCTAGCTCACTCAGCTCAGGTTGGTCCGTTGCTTAACTTTTTTTCCACCAGACAAGTCTCAAATAATATACGAGGTTGGACGCCACCAAGATTAGTTTTATTGGCAAAGCCCTACCGTTATTGTTTCGGTTATGGTTAAAAAAAACTGAAATGAAATGAAATTTAAACTCCAAAATCGAATATGTTTATAATTACCTGTCGTAGTCTATGTCTATGCTCTGTTCTCAAACAAGTTCTGGGACTCTAATCCAAATAAATTTTGAGACATCAGCACTAACGGTTCACTCTGCCCGAACCCTGCAACCTAGGCGGCGATAACTATTATCAATCAATCAATATATTACGTGCCAACATAAACAATGGTATTTACACATGTCAGAAAAAAGTTCCAAGTCTCACATTCTAATAAAATCATAACACTAAAATATAATAGATTATTACTTTGTCTGGCTGATCAAGCTCAATGCCCCCTCCATCACCCCCAGAAAGGTGCTAAGACAGCCCATTGGTGGTCTATATAAACAAATCACATACACTCTAAAATCAATCAAGTGGACGCAACATATCTCTAGTGAATTCTCTATACTTAAAGATCCAATTTGTGGAATTATCTCATAGTTGGTGTTACGCTTCAACAAAATGGCAGATCCACCACCCCTACCAAATGTCCTGCAAAAGAACGACACTGGTTCAAAATCCAGTATCCGCAATGATGCAAATTCCTGTTCTGACAGCCAGTGCTCTGTGAGACACAAAACATTAACATTCTTGTCAACCAAATGAGCATCCAATTCGTTAACCTTATTCCTAACTGAACACGTATTAATGTGAAAGAGTCTTATTTGCCCACTCTTCTTTGGAGAGTTCACAATTTCAGGTGAGTAGGGGGGCTCTGGAGGTTCTGAAAATGGACCGGATGGATTACCGGTCGTTACCACACAGACTATTCTATACTAATTCAACCCGGTTAGAATATCCTCTCCGTAAGCCCAAGTTGCAGTTTCTAAACAGCTAAATCCCCAAAATGCTATGATACGATTTTGGTATTATCGCCTAACAAGAAAAGAAAAATAGATAAATTTCTCGGTTATAAAATGCACTAGAAAATGTCCAAAAATCTAGTACCCGAGAGAGTATACTAATGAAACTATGCCCGCGTAGATACACTTTACAGATGGTTACTATTATAAACTCTAGTGACTGAGATATTCAGTAGCAAATACTACGGTAATTATTCAAACTGTTAAAACTACTAACTTTGTTACGAAATTTCGGTAGTTATTGAAAGTTTACAGTGTTGTTAAATTATTGTCAAATTACTAGTAAAAAGGTCACTTAGCTGTTTATCCCCGGACGTCTCGAAACCCAGAGAGTATTTCCATTCCATTTATCGGATTTCTAACAAAAACTGTCCTCGGACTTGACACTGTCAACTAACCAGCCAGGCAGGATTGGGTACGTCAAAAATTTGACATATTCGACGCCTTTTTCGACGCGTCGAAAATTATTTTTTGACACCATTAATTTTCGACATATTCGACAGTCAAAAATATATTTGGAAATTTTAATTTGGTTTTACTATAACCAAAGAGGAAGTTGGTTATAGGCTCGGTTATCGTATAGTAATAACTATAAATCAATGTGTATTAATATTAATATATTTGTTAAAAAGCATGGAAATACAAAACAGCAGATGGTTAATAAAAATATGTCAATTGTCAACTTAACAACATGATTATAAACTTAAAGTACATTCACAAAGGATTTCAAAAATTGGCTTTTAAAATATCTTATAAAAACAAACTAATATTTATCACTTCTGTTTTCATCCCTTATTTTCAAGTGGTAATAGATGTAAGTAAGTTTTTTCGAATTTTCTGAACTGAGTCGATTTCTCAGCTTAGAGTGAATGAAGGACCAATTTGAGAAAAGTGTCTCTAGCTGTGCCGAAGAGCCTGGTATTGAATTTAACTTCATGGCTAACTTAGCCAGTTCTGAATGGTGTCTTTCGGCCGGCCAATCCCCAGAAAGTCTGCACATTCCCGATTTGTTTGGAAAAAAGTTTGTGGAAAAAGTTTTTGTTATTTTTATACAAATGGAAATCATTTAATGCATCAACACTTAAATTATCTATAAGAAAATTTTCTACATCTCGTATTTGTTCTTCTGATAACATCTTGCCTCTATAGAGTGAATGTAAAAAATTTGCTGATAGAGAATAAACATTTAATGCTGTCGTTTTTTCACAAAATGGTCATATTCTTCAAAGCCATCTGGTAAACGCAATGTTAACCATTCCTCAGCTGCATCAGCAATTGACGCCTGTGTGCTCTGTAATTTATTTAATAGCTTGCATACGGGATCGAATAACTTAACGCTATCCTCTACTTGCTTTTTTAAATTTTCATCAAAAACAAGTTTAGTTACATTTGGTTTGATTTTCGTATTATCTTCTGCAATCACATTTCTCATGGCCTTTAAATTATATAAAAAGTTAACAAAAGAGTCTCTAAATGAATACCAGCGTGTTTCCCCAGCTAATATTAATATTATGTTTTAATATACTTTTTTCCACAGGTGATGAAAATTCTTTTAATACGGTTTGTACTCTTCCTGCAATATGATCTGACTCCAATTCTTTTGCTAAAAGATTTGCAGTATGACTATTGCAATTTGAGTACCAAAGATTGACTCCAGTTTCCTTTTCTCCTGAAACATCATAAGATTCAAGAAAACCTAAATCACCTTCTACATTATGAATAAGGCATACTACATTCTTCGTATTATTAGAAGAATTTTTCCAACCGTCAATCAACATAACAGACTCGGCGTCAAAATTCTTCAAAGAATTCTTACAATTTTCGTAGCATTTTGGTAGTAACGAGTTGGTTAAAGTTTTTCTTGTGGGTAACTTGTATGAAGGGCGAAGAGAGTTTATGAAATTTTTAAAATGTGAAGACTCCACGACTGAAAACAGTATGTTGCATCCAAACATAAATGTAGCCAAGGCTTTATCTAGATCTTCTTTTTCTTTGGGCGATATTTTGTCACAAAATTGCGAGAGAGTACCAGAACTTTTGCCTTTAATAATACTCTTTGTATTACTTGAACTTCCCTGTGATTGGGAGGCTTTACCATTGTCGATTCTGATAATTCCTTGTTTTTTGTAACTGAAAAAAATTACAAATTATTATTTTCCCCAAGGACAATAATTTTAATTAAAGCTTGCCATGTTTACACTGCATAAGGGGGAATAGGAGGATCCAAAAAAACTGCTACTACTACTACTAGGTCCACTAGTACTAGGGCCAGGGGGATCAATATTGAAAGATTCCAGTATTTCCAGTGTTTCAGTGGTCTCTGTTTCTTCCATTAGGCTATGTTGTTCTTCATCTTCAACGCAGTAATATCCAGGTTCAGCTGAGGGAACAATATTTACATTGCCAGATGTTAGATGATTGTTATTAGGAATTTTACCTAAATTACTATTTTCGCTTCTTTTTAAAAGTTTTGACAAAGGCTGATCATCTTCATCGTCTGCGTCGGATACTTCCACAACTGCCTCTTGCAAGGTTTTCTGGTTTACTAAAAACAGAAAAATTGTCGCAATATGCAATTGGAATCAGTCTCTCCGCTCTCCACATCAAAATTTTAAATTAAAAATATATATATATTTTCAGCTTTAAAAAAGCATTTTTCCATTTAATAAAATTATATACTTATTGCACTATTTTTTGCAAAATATTAAAAATTTTCCGCTTTCCTTTTAAGCTTTTACCTTTCGTTCTTCATCAAAAGGCCAAAAGCCACTATCCTTTATGTCGACGGTCCCCGAAATTTCCATTTATACTTTCTACCCTTATTTTTTATATCCTACTAAAATTTGACACATAAACATTAGTTCATGATTATAGAATAGAATGCGAGTTTAAAAGCGCCGTGAATATGTAGCTATTAAAACGTGCCAAATCAGTTTGGCAACAGCAACAGCGCCGCGCCGATGAAGCGACATTTTCGACATACCAAGAAAAATAGTAGTACTTTTTATTTTTACTTACCCTTCGATTATGTATTCTGTTGACAAACATTTCTATGACTCAGTTGTCTTTTCTTGCCTGTATTTTTTACAGTTTTGTCACAGTAGCTGCATAAAGCTGCACATTTTCCCTGAATTTTAATCAAATCAAAACCATATTATTTCCAAAGTGTATGTTGAGGTCGCCCAGCCATTGAATATATTTTTTATATCAATTCTGATACGCTATTCCAATGATCTATATAGACTTACACAGTACACGGTACACGTACACACTACACTAAACTAATACAATTAAATAAATCACCTTTTTTAACAGCAACTCTTTGTTGGAAATCACCGTCCGTCCGCCGAACTCCCGTTCAATTTGAGGGGATTCCCCGAATGCGTGCCTCGATCGTTGCATCGTTGCCGTCGCAGGGTCGTTCAGTAAAATATGCTATTATATTGCCAAATGTATTTAAACAAAATGGAAAAAGGCGTCTTTGTTTTAATTTTTTTCGTGAATCTGTCGTGTTCGTGAACAAAGAACCATTTAGAAAAAGTATTTAGATACACTGGAAAACCTTTGAGAACGTATTTTTAAAAGGTATGTTGGTCTATGAGGGAATAAAATATTCAACATTTTCGACAATATTCGACGATATTTGACATTTTCGACGGGTTTTTCGACACCAACGTCGAAAATTAATTTTCGATGCGTCATTACCCATCCCTGCAGCCAGGTAGGAAAAAGGGTCCTTATCCTAACATCCGACCTATTCCGCTGTCATCAAAGAGAAATCTACAGAGTAATCCAGATTGTGAAGAATACAAGGTATACAAAACCACACTACGGGAAATCCAAAGCTAAAACCCTAAAACGGATATTAATCCATCAAAACAACTTAATATGAAATATAAACATTTAATGACTGCCGAAACTCAGCTCAGAAATTCTACGAATTGAAATTATACATTCACAAAACAACTTACCCATAACTGGGGTTTACAAAACCTTCCTGGACATTTCTTAATTAGACGCTTCTATGATGTGCCTATGAGTATGGGATAATCGCCATCATAGCTGTTGGTTCGTTGGTTGAGACCAACATCCCCCATCTTAAATCGGCCTACAAAACCTATTTCATTCCAAAATTAAACTTTCTCCTAGGGAGCTACTCAGTCGGTCCAGGAAAACTTTTAACCACTGAAGAAAAAAAAACAACTTCCTTCCAAAATCAATAGCAACCTATTCTCCTGTTTTTCCCGTTCTTCTTAATTAACAATCAGAACATTCTGTAAACACTTCAAAATTGTCCGACTGTCATTGATCTAAATACCTTAAATGACAGTTTCCCTGCTGCTGTCATGATACTAGTCAGGTTCGGCCTTATCGAGAAATAATAGAGATGGTTATCCAAACGATATACCTATCTATAATGGCTTATTTTCTTTTTTTTCCAAAACTAAATATATGTTCTATGAATAAAAATAATTTACACCCGTAATATTATGAGGTTGTCAAGATATATGTACAACCACCTGTCTTTGAATTACAGGGTTATTAGCGATCTAATGGTGTTTAGAAGGGCAGTAACTCGTGCTTTACTAAATAAGGCTTACTCCAGCTTATAAGAGTCATATGATGATGTTTTATAATGTTGAACTTTTGACTTTTTTGATGTCGGGGACTGGTGATTTCTTAATTTTAAAGAATTATTTAGCGTGTTGATTTGTCTTTGACTATTAGGATCTGTGTTTTGTATCCTTTGAATTAAATGTAAATTTCAGTACTTAGTTTCTAGTTTTACTTTATTTTACTTCTAGTGTAGTCTATTGTCTAAAATTTAAGTTAACTTTGTCAACGAGATTGTTATCGTCCGACATTAGAGCATGTTTTGACTTTGACTTTAACCTCGACTTTAATAGTATTGATTTCTCCACTAGAGAATCTACGATTTCACACAGCTGTAGGCAGTGATGTTTAGCAGGATTAGTGAATTGATTATTGACAATTCATAGATAAAAACAAATTAATGTTTACTTTGAAATTCGAATATTAGAGCATACCATATTGACCTTTTTCAGGAATATGTCGGAAGAAAAGCGAATGAAGCTGAGAGAAATCGAGGTCAAGGCTGTTCAGTATCAGGATGAACTGGAATCCGGTCAAAGGACACTGAAAAGTGGATGGACGGTGACACAACAGGTGGAGCATTACAGAAGAAAGCTTTTAAGAAAGTCGGAAAAAGAGGCCAAAAAAGAAGCAAAAGGGGAGAAGACACCTAAACCAGAGAAACATAAAAGGGACTATGAGAAAAGTGAAAGAAGGACAGAAGAAATATCGGACGATGAATACTACAAGGAACAGTAAGTACAATGTGATAAAACAAACTATTTTCGAATGTGATTTCCAAAAAAATACTGTTATAAACAGTAAGTACAATGTGATAAAAAACTATTTTTTGAATGAATGAAAAAACGAAAAGTTCCTACTGTGTGATACTTTTTCTGTTCAATGGTTATTACTATATTTTTTTGTTTTATTGAAGTGTACAGTTGATTTTTCTACAAGATTTGCTAACATATTTTAACAAATGTCTTGCCGCTACTATATCGACTCATTTGTTAAAAATATGCTATTTTTTTGTTATGATGTATTACATATTTTAAGCTCATGATTTACTGATTTTTATAGTACCTCTAGAAAAAGTAAAAAACATGCTCGCAGCTCTTCAAGTGGTTCCACATCAAGACACAGGTAACCCTATAGATTTAAGTATTATTTTTCAATTAAATTCTGACGTTTTGCTATTACTTTGATGACATAAACGTCAATTGTAATTCGGAACAAATTCTAAATGCAATAAGTGAAAGTTTACAATTGGTGTTTTATAGTTCACTACCTAATTTAATGTATAGGTTAAAAATGTAGTAATATTACAATCTTTATTATATAAATGGTGAGAAGATGAGTCGAAAATAATACAAATCGTTATGTCTCGTGTATCAACGCAAGCACCTAGACGAGATCCTGTATATTTTTGCAGCGAGACTCCTGGAACAATCATTTGCTCTCTTATTCGTGTCTATGGCTCTTGGTTTCCTGTTGATAAAATCAAAACCCTCTTCTGGCCAGAGAAATTGTAGATAAAATGGGATTTTCACGAGCTTTATATCTATTTGTATAATCGCGAAGTTGTATATATAGCTGGGGGAGGGTGTCAGTGGGTGTCAACTAGTCATTACGGTTGATATCATTTATTTTACAGTTAATTTCCATATTCAAAATCGAAATAAAAGAAAATGTGCGTTGTAGAAGCTTGTTGTATTTAGAATTACATATTTTTCAATTTTTGCCCGCTGTAGTATTGGGAAGTTAAATTTTGTATGATGTGGTAAATGCTAAAAGTAATTAAATCACCTTATATTCCCGTCTTGAAGATAGATAACTACTAAATCGTTAAACATAAATGATTAATAGAAACTGAGCGTACAGTTCAATAAAAGGTTTTCCCTTTTTTACCTCTCATATTTGGGTTGCAATTATGGAAAGCTGATTGATTATATGAATGTTTTTTAGTTTATCTTACTATTTCATTGGTGCTGCAAACGCAACCAGATTGACTTAAAGGGTTCGTTCAGTGTATGTTCTTAATTCATATACAATAAATTACTAAAGTACAAAAGAAATTAAAATTAATAAATTCAGTAAGAATTACTGTATATTGAAATTAAAATTTGCCTTGGATATTCATTATGTTAGAAGACCAAACAATTATTATCGTAATTATATTCAGAATGATAATCACATCATACTATATTTACTCTCTGAAGTATGCAGGGTGGGATGATGCATTATTTAGCGTATATTTAATTTTTACGTTATGTAATTCTGTTGTTTATATTGATTTTATATTGACGAATAAGGAATTAGACTTTTATTTATTGTGTTGGATCAAACATCGAAATTATGACCATTTTCTACCAAAAAAATAGGTCCAAAAGCCGGACTCCTTCCAAGAAACGCACGAGGCAAGCAAATTCCCCTATTACTCCCCGCTCCCGTCGTCAATCTCCTCCTTCCTCTCGTTCCTCACGTAAACGCAAGGATTCGACATCTCCTATTAGTTCCACGAGCAAATATTCCCCTCCTCACAGTACAAGTCGTCACGCTAGGTTTTCGCCATCCCCTGTCAGAGGCTCCAAGCATGTTAGGGGTCGATCGCCGTCTCCAAAAAGGAGAAGTAGGAGTACTTCGAGGACAAGATACTATTCGCCAGACTCCACAAGTTCCAGTTCAAGAAAACATAGACACAAGCACAAGCATTAACAATTAGTTTTACTAGATTAGAAACAGGACTTTGCAACTACCCATGTGTTGCCTTTAGATGTCTTAGTTCATTAGGTGGACTTTACCTGTTTCTGATGTTGGTAAATTAATTATTGAATCGAATACGATTCTTCAAACACGTTGGTCGAACGACCATCTTCGGTTATGGGTATGCATGTGCCCAGACAAGGAAAATTTCGATACAAGCAACATTTAGTGTAAAGCAAAAATATTATCAGGAATGGGCGATGTGATATGGAATATGTCTAGTTATGGACTTTAATTGAGTCATACACGCCACAGTTTTCATTTTGATTCCTAGAGATACCCATGTTTTTCAGATAATATTTTCTTATACAGAATTTTGTCAGACACGAATTGAGTACCCAAGCTGTTCGATCGACCAACCCGTGTAAGATGGTATAAATGTTATTGCCGATTGCAATCTTGTAAATAAGTAAATATAATATCTGTCAACATAATGTTTTTGCCGATAATTATAATAATTGTCCAGGCGTTTTGTGTGGAAATTATTTTTCTTTAAGGTCTCAATGTATGAAGCAAAGTACAATTCATTTTTAGAATATGCGTCTGAAATTAAGGCATTGAAAATATCAAGAACTCTCTTATTTATTCATGTTTACGTCACGATCTGAAGAAAATGAGCTACCTTTATTATTTATGTATTACTTTATACAATGCATATCTTTATACTAGGTTAAATGTAAAAATAATGACATAATTATTAAATTTTTAACACCGAGACGTTCTAGATAGCTTTTGATTGTTGATGTATAATTTTTTTTAGTAGTCATACTGGTGCAAAGGTTTTACATGCAATTTTATAACTCCCGCATATTCAAGAAAATACTTAAAGTAATTTTCAGTGATAAACATTAGTGTTGTTGTTCTTTGAACCACTTTCGATTTAAAGAACTGTTATCATTGAACATTTTGTCGTTTAATAGCTTTCGGTGAATTACATAAATATTACAGCATTTGAGTTATAAATCCGCTTATATAAAGAACTTAAAAGTATATTTTTGTAAAATGAAAAATATTTAAAAAAAGCCTTTTGAAACGAAAATCAGAAAAGTATTTCAAATCGTTTTTACGTAAATAATAGTTTTTGTAAAATCATAGCAAGTAAGGTGTATAATTACTCCAGTTTCAAAAATATTTATTTGAAATATTTATTATTTTGCAAGGATTAATTTTTACATAGTCTGGGAAAATACATTTTTTCTTGGGACCTAAATTTTGAGGCGGATAATAATTAAATTCCTCAACATGGTGCTCTTTTTGACTGATATTGTAGGTATTTTTCTTCACAAAAAAGTACAGTAATGTATTTGTCTACATGGCGTCCCAAAAAAAAAGAAGACACACAGCAATCACGAATTCTTTTCGCCGGCTCTAAAAACTTTTTCCTATTGATATACAAAATGTTGAATTCGGAGAATTTTACCTGTTTTAGAATTAGTGTGTTCCAGTTTTGTGATAAAAATATTGTATTTGGATATCCGTTATACTAACTAGCGAAGGCAGTTGCTAAGAAAGAAGTTTAGATATGGAAAAGCATTCCTTACTATTATCTCGTAAAGATTTAAGTTTTTTCAAATATATTAAATCAGGTAATTTGGTCAAGCCAAGTAGTTGCGCGAGTCCTCTCCTTTGCGGTTTTTATGGGATCTCATGTATAAAGTGACCACATCGTTTTTTGGATGTGTTTTTTTATTATAGTTCAAAAAAATAGACCTTACCATGTTTTCATGTTGTTCAGCTTCGCTAACGGGATAATAGGATTTATATATTTACTTATTTTATCTGCGGGATGTCTTAGATGTCACAATCGGACATTACTCGAACTAACTCATTGTGTTAGCAATCTTTTGGGTTCATATAGATAAGCTCATATACATTTCTTCCCACGAAGATAAGGGTCTCTAAATGGCGCCGGTGGAATTAGGTTTTCCTTGAATATCTTTTAAAGCACTTGGCGTAATTTAATATTTTTTTAGTATGATGTACACTAGTTAGGACTGCTTAAAATGGTACCTTTTAATGCTTGGCTTGATTTGTTCTCCAGAGACGGACCAATTTTGACACAATAATGCTGATGAATAGTTTCTACGGTAGGATCCTTGTGAAACATCGTTGAATAATAATACTAGGGGTAATTAATACACTGCTTTTAGATGTTTCAAAATAATTTAATAAGATATTTTACTCTACATATGTTTCAGCTTGATGAGGCTTTTATCAAGAGTACTTGAATACTAAAATCTAAATTGTCATCCTACTAAACCGCCTGACGGTATTTTGTTTTTATTGCACTGTCAATTATGCAGGTGTTAAAAGAGCAGGTCAGTTGGTCGTTCGTATTTAAAACGTCTGTTTTTGGTGACTTGGATTTCTAGGTACCCGAAAGGTTCAGCATTTTGCTTTTTGTTTCGATATGTAAAAGTTTGACATTATTCGTATCTATAAAATGGTTATTTTCTATACAATATTTTGCGAAGCCAGAGTTTTTAATATTATGTAAAATCGATTTTTTGTGTTCTTTAATCCTAATATTTAAGTTTCGACCAGTTGGTCCTACGTATACAGCTTCACAGTTCACACAATTTATTTTGTAAATACCAGATTTAGATTGTTTGTTAATTTTGTCTTTATTGTTTATTAGTCTTCTCCTTAGATTGTTCTTATTAACCTGAATTGTTTTACAGCCAAATTTATTTAATTTTTTTTAAACTATCTGTAATTTTCGGAATATAATTGATAAATTTAAACGGCTCTTTTTCTAATTCTAATGTAGGGTTATAAAATTGTTTAGTTAAAATGTTCTTCTGTTTTTTCTTTATTAATTTGTCAATCAAAGCGATATTATAACCGTTATTAATTGCAATCTGTTTGATAATGGATATTTCTTTCTGGAAACTCGCAGAGTCT
This sequence comes from Pissodes strobi, assembly GCA_016904865.1. NCBI lineage: Eukaryota > Metazoa > Arthropoda > Insecta > Coleoptera > Curculionidae > Pissodes > Pissodes strobi. Next base: position 118,129 of record MU184620.1, on the reverse strand, counting down.
AGGGGAAAGCTGAAAACTCTATGGACGAGACTATGAAAAGCAGAAAGTTTTTCTTGCCAATTTAGAGTCTGTGTGAATTATGCATCTGTTGTTGTAGGTTTCCTATATATATCAAATTTAAGCGAATCTCTTGTCTTTGTAATCTTTATGTCCAAAAAGTTCAAAATGTTGTTAGATTCTTTTTCTATGGTAAGTTGAATTCTATTGTTTAGGGAATTTAAAAATGTTAAAAAGGTATCTAAGTTTCTGTTAGTTCCTGTAAAGATGCAACATATGTCGTACCCCAAAAAATATATATCTGATTAATGAATTGTTGGTGTTATAAATGTGAATAAATGCTGTTCAAAATCAGCCATAAAAATCTCGGCAAATAAAGGTGAAATTGGAGAGCCAACTGGTATTGATCTATACATGTACGTATTATTATTATTCCGTTAATATTACGTGAAAGTTCTTTTAACGGTATGGAGCTAAACAGAGTTTTCACATCAAAGGAAACCAATATTGCGTTATTTGAAAAATAACCAATATATTGCGTTATTTGGAAAATAACGCAATATATTGGTTTCCTTTGATGTGAAAACTCTGTTTAGCTCCATACCGTTAAACGAACTTTCACGTATTATTACGGGCTAATAAATAACTCTGATAATTTAGTAAAAGAAAAAAGCGATCCCAAATCTATAATTCGTACATGTATAGATCAAAATTATTTCCAGTATAATTATGAAATATTCAAACAAATTAATTGTTTACCAATGAGCTCTCCAATTTCACCTTTATTTGCCGAGATTTTTATGACTGATTTTGAACAGCATTTATTCAACACCAACAATTCATTAATCAGAAATATATTTTTTTGGGGTAGATATGTGGATGACATATTTTGCATCTTTACAGGAACTAACAGAAACTTAGATACCTTTTTAACATTTTTAAATTCCCTAAACAATAGAATTCAATTTACAATGGAAAAAGAATCTGACATTTTGAACTTTTTGGACAAAAATATTACAAATACAAGAGATTCACTTAAATTTAATATCTATACGAAACCTACAACAACAGATGCAATAATTCACAAAGACTTTAACCAATCTTGGCAAGTAAAACTTTCTGCTTTCCATAGTCTCAATCATAGACTTTTCACCTTTTCCCTAGACTCGGCGAGTTTCCAAAAAGAATATCCATTATCAAACATATTGCAATTAATAACGGTTATAATATAGCTTTGATTGACAAATTAATAAAGAAAAAACAGAAGAACATTTTAACTAAACAATTTTATAACCCTACATAGAATTAGAAAAGGGGCCGTTTAAATTTATCAATTATATTCCGAAGATTATAGATAAAGTTTCAAAAAAAAAAAATAAATTTGGCTGTAAAACAATTCAGGTTAATAAGAACAATCTAGGGAGAAGACTTATAAACAATAAAGACAGAATTGACAAACAATCTAAATCTGGTGTTTACAAAATAAATTGTGTGAACTGTGAAGCTGTATACGTAGGACAAACTTAAATATTAGGATTAAAGAACACAAAAAATCCATTTTACATAATATTAAAAACTCTGGCCTCTCAAAACGTTGTATAGAAAATAACCATTTTATAGATACGAATAATGTCAAACTTTTCCCTCAGAAACAAAGAGCAAAACACTGAACCTTTTGGAGTACCTAGAAATCCAAAAGTCACAAAAAACAGACGTTTTAAATACGAACGACCAACTGACCTGCTCTTTCAACACCTGCATAATTGACAGTGCAATAAAAACAAAATACTGTCAGGAGGTTTAGTAGGATAATAATTTAGATTTTAGTATCCAAGTACTCTTGATAAAGGCCTCATCAAGCCGAAACATGTAGAGTAAAATATCTTATTAAATTATTTTGAAACATCTAAAAGCAGTGTACTAATTATTCCTAATGCTGATTTTCTTAAATCCTGTATGTTAAAGGTACAACAATAATGTCTTTAGACAGTTTGAAGCTTAGACTTCAAGGAAGGTATTCTTATTCGGTATCGCTAAAATGAACCGTTTTGAAGAAAAATAAATTTAAACTTTAA
>MU184620.1:54343-92799 GCA_016904865.1 Pissodes strobi | reverse complement strand
ATGTTATAAACTTTTACCAGAATCCACCAATCAAACGGTCTCGTTGACGTACTTGTACCTCTTCTTTCCTCGAAAAATACTTCGCAAGTCCGGTCCCTTCACAATCCGACTTCTGACACCAAATGTTACGTTTTTCCCGTGGGTTCTTAACAGAATTACAACTTTGCTTATTTTCAACTAATATTCTCTTTATTCAGTACCACTGTATACAATTTAACACTCTATACTACTCTTATAACTTTACCACTAATATCTATTCAACACTCAACGATTAACTGAACTGAACTGACTAACATTCGCCTTAGGTCTGCTTATATATAATCTCAAATCTATCACGAATATTCGGGAAGTGTTCCGAGGCCACTCTATATGATCTCGACGAGGCTATCGAGATAATTCCAGTCCAGCGATCCTGAAACTTCGCGACCGGCGGGGCGATGAGTCATACAGACAAAGAAGCGAGGGGTACGGCGCGGCGGCGGCGGCTAGTTCTATAGGGTAGCACAAAAACGTTCGGATGGTTGTTAGTCGTGACAATATTCTCAGTAAGTACCACATAATGATATGTTATTAAATAATAATTTATTTAAATTCAGGTTTAAAGTTCGTAACAAACTACTCGCGTTGTGGTACTGGAGTTAAATAATAGGCCTGATTATTTAAAAAAAAAACATTTATTTTTTAATTTATTAGGTATAAAATAACAATACTGATTATCATGCCCATGGCATCAGTATAATCCTAACAAATAAAACTAATAACTAATACTAAACTAATAAAAAAAATAGGCACCTTCGGAAAAGTGGTACAAGAAAGTAATGTGTAAAAGGGATATGTCAAAACATCAGAATAATAAGATTATGGATGACAAGGTAGATTTTCCCAAAAGTGATGGCGCTCTTTTGGAATGATACTTCTTAAATTTTTTAAAATGTTTCTCTTTTTTTTCTTTTTCACACCATTGGGATCTTTTTGAAAAGCTGGTAGAGTTATACCGACTTTAAATTTACTATTCTGTAAAAAATCTAGCTCTTGCAAGTTATTGTTTTTTGAAGATATATACAGAAGTTTATGTTGGCCTTTTGTAGCAATTACTTGTATAATATCGCTTAAATATGGACGTGGATTTATTTTTTAAAGTTTTTGTTGCGATACAAAATCTGGCCACAAATAAAAATCTGATGAGCTCATTGATTTTACAGTTACACGACCAGAATTGGCCATTTCAACTGTTTTTACAAAATCCTGGAAGTCGTGAGTTTTTTTGGCGTTTTAATGAAAGTTCCACCTGATGGTGGAAGTTGTCCGCTGACATGAAGGTGTGTCCGGTCTCAAAATAGTTTATTACATTTTTTTCCGCGGATATTTGTTCAGAATTAATTTAAAAAATAAGAAAAGTAAAAAAAGCCCAGTTTTTGCTCTGGGTTGCACAATAATTATCAAGCCAAATAATTAATTGACAAGTTAAAACCTGGCATCTACACCCGCGTCAACGCACGAGCTTAGAAAAAAACCAGGCATGCGCGGACTTCATAACAAGAACCACGCAACTACCAGCCCGCTCCGTGCATTATGCCGGTTTTTAGCTTAGTACGGGGGCTATTTTATGCATTTACGGGGTATTATTTTGCAAGTTTTATTCAATTTTAAGCAAAAAATACGGGGTTTTTGCTATGCACAGGCAACTAATAAACCACCAGTATTCCATTTTTGCTAATAGTTCAATTAAAAAAAAATTGTAGATACGGGGTTCTAACGTAGGACGACAGTATCTCTTTCAGAAGTTTGACTTTAGTTGTGTGCTTGTAAAGGTGAGGCACAAAACTTTTTTTTTTTTTTGATAAAAAAGTACTTTATGTCAACGCGCATATCTGATTGGTACGCAAAAAAGGAAAAATCTGCTCATCAAAAGGAAATTATAGAAAGTCTACCAAAACTAACTTCATTCCCTGCAGCGGTAACTACCTACATTGAGCGAATCGCCTATTAAAATATTGAATCTAATGAAATGTAATATCGTTGATAGTATTTAGTGTTGACATTTTTGAAAGAATCCTGCTTATATTTTCAGGGTTATATCTCACGTGATGAAAGATATTGAAAAGTCGGAAACACCGTCAAGATTTATATGACAATCATAACAAATTGAATTATGTCTTTTTAAAAATAAAAAAAAACTTTGCACTTAGTACTGTTTTTGCAGTCTTTCGCGGTAGATGATCAGCAAACCATAAAAAGTATATAAAAATAAAATAGAAATATTAAAACCTTAAATGCATATTTTTTTCAGAGTGGGGACCACCCTCTTCATTACAGATCATTCAGGCTGTGTTTTTCAAACTATTTATTGGGGAGATACCCAAATGGATCTGGGCACCACATCCTGGGTGCTCCACCACACGAAAAATCATCGATCATGTTTCCTGTAGATTATTCCGCCTTAAATGCACAGCCTGAAGACTTAGAAAAATATACACCTGACCAAAAATCAAACAGAAGAAGTGTTATTGTTTAAACATAAGTTTTTGGCACATAAAGTGTCCAGTGAGAAGAGCTTAAGGATTAAAATCAGAGCTCTTAATTTTATAGAACTCTCGCTTTTGCCAGAACTTCATGCCTATTTTTAAATAATCGTTATTAAAGAGAAGCACTATTTAAATTTTCCGCCATACCATAGGAATGGTTTCTCATAAATAGTTAAATATATTTTTACGCAATTTGCAACGAAATATAGAATCGACATTAATCGGGGTTCAATAAAACTGCTTTAACAAAATATGCCACTTTTAATATAATATAGGAGCTTTTATTTTTTAATTTCATCTATGCCTCTTTCAACAACACGTTGTCCTTCATTAGATTTTGATTATTATCAATATTTCACCTAAAAAACCAGCATGGTCAATAGGGTGGAGTGAAAAAAAAACGAATTTTTGAATTAGGCAGGGTATTTACCAAAAGTTGTGTATGCTGAAATCGTTATTTACAACGGCAACTTAAATCTGCGTAATCTACTTAATAGGGAGGTTTTAAACCCCTTGTTTCAGCATGTCGTTATCGTTATCATTATTGTGAGCATGCGCAGCACTAAAATATTGTCACCTTGACTTTATTAACGATAGCAGTTTCCGTTATTGCGAAGAAATAAGTGTTATCGTAATCGTTATGGTTATTTCATGCACTGCAACGTTGCCAATGCGCTTAGAAGTTACTAATATTCTTTTGAGTTTGGCGAAAAGTGTTTGATTATTTGATGACAAATTTGAAAATTTATAGAAATTATATTTTTATTAGTTAACTCGGAATATTTAAGTTACTTTAGGAAACTGGATATGAGGTGATTGAAATGCCAGTGTCAAATTTGAATTCCGAAAACAAACCTAAATGTCATATTCCAACTGGATCATGGAAATCTAAGTTTGGGTTAGTCTAGATGGTGTTAATATATTCATATTATACAAAAACACAAATGTCATTTGTGACATTTGTCATTGCCGTTATTTTCAAGAGGATTTGTGACGTTCGTGTTGAGGTTTGAAACATCTTTTATGAAAGCCGTCGTAATCTTTATCTATAATAACTTTAACCATACCACCACCCAAAACTGCTGTTATTTTTAGTTGGCTTAAAAACTCTAATATTTGAATATATTGCAAAAATTATGCAATATGTGTTTCATTCTCGCTAGTTTCATCAAATCACCCAGGACTGAATAGGAGAAGGGGATATACTTCGAACCCGCCCGCGTCCTTCCTAACCACTGTATTTACGCCTTGAACTCCATCTTGTTTGACCTTATCACAAACTTGTTTGGATGCAGTTGTTACCTCCTTTACACTCCTTTCGTCAGCTTCAGCGTGTGGTGGTAATTTAAGAAAAGAAAAAAAAACACTTCGTCGTCTTGGTGTACTAGTCTTCTTTAATCGTCATCTGTTTAGGCAACGGAAGCTTAGTCACCGTGACAGTTTGCCATATTATTAAATCAGTGCATTCTTTAGCGGAAAATTTTGTTGGCGAAATTTCAAATCACCTCATAACTTAATTTGCTCTGGCTGCAATAATACGTCTAAAACCCAGTTGATGGATGTGTTTTTGCTGATCAGCTGATAGCAAGCGGCATATATTCTGGGCGTGCAAAGTATCCCTTATCCTGTAAACAACAATTTTTCTACTTTAGTCATTGCAAGAAAACTAAGCGGATACTATTCCCCATAGTTTAGCCACACCATTATTAAATTGTAGTTCTACGTTTTATTGCCAACCACCCAGGAACATATATTCTCGTTATAAATTTGGTTAAGGACTCTAGTTGTTGGCACTTATGTACAAGCGTTTTTCCCACAAGTCCAGGAAACAGACTATCAAGATCACATTTGATATAGGTTCAAAATTAACAGGATCAAATTTATGACAGTTGGCTAAACTTTTCCCTAGTGGGCTCACGAATGAATCCATGTGGACCAGATGTTTTTTTCCATCTAGATTTTCCAGTAAGTATTGTAGTGGTAGCTTATTGCAATGTAGCTGGCATACCACCCACTGCAATGGTCGGTCGCCTGAGTTTTTCTTCAGTTTTATAGATTACACCATTATTTTTACCTGTATTAGTAGGGCATCCATTGCAACCAAGGCAAACCAGTTCTGATAAACCAATTTCGTTTTCGAGGCAGTGTCTACTTAAAAATTCCCACACTGCATTTTTTACCTCATCAGCCGGAGCATTAAAAAGCCGAACACCCTCGAAAAATAACGATTTCTGTAGGCTTGTCGTTTTAACAGGCAGGATGTAGTTCAGTCTGGATCGAATATTTAGCCTTTCAAGAAATCCACGTAAATATTCTAGCAATTGTTTATTTTGTTGATTAATTAAATTTGCTCTTTCAATGTTCTGTCTAATCGGTAACCACCCAAATGCCTGCAACATATTTCGCACTGGGCGTAAGTATTACATCCTAATATTACTATCATGGCTGTATTTGTTTTGTATATCTTCTTGGCTACATGATATTAAAAGGGTGGCAGAATATGGTGTTATAAATTAATAATTTTGTCCACGTTGACAGGCCACTTGAAATGCGATAAAAGAAACCAAGTCTTTACTTATTTTTTTACAAAGACAATCTACATGTAAAAAAGCTAACTAGGGATCGAGAATGACTCCTACGTACTTTATTTTTGAAACGGAGTCGATCGATGAATCGTTTTCGTATTTAGGAAGCCTTCGCGTTACAGAACCCCAGTTAAATAACACCGTCTGATTGGCTAGATAAGCACGTGTGTTACTCTAGCCCCGCCTGTCAATGTTGTTTACGTTTTTTCACTTCACGCAATGCCCTCCGCTCGCTGCGGGGCCCAACCCATAAACACCAACCCAAAGCATGCTAAAAAAGGAACTAATCCAAAAGAAAAAATGAAACAAACTTGCAAGCGCCGGGCGTCGAACCAATTACTTCGCCTCCTAAACGCGAGAGCCTTACCACCTGAGCCAGGTTCCTACTTCTCTCGAAAAGTCTTATGTATGTATGTATCAAAGTAACAAAAATGATAATGGATAAGAATTTCGCTCGTTATTGTTTTAGGCTTTAGTAAGAAGAATTGTGAACAGTATGCAATGCAGATGACAAAATTAGATTTTAATACTCCTCTTGAGAAGAAATCAGTTGATGAAATATTTAATAATGCTATGAATATACTGTCTGATGAGGATAGGTACTTGCTGCCCCAAGTGGAGAGTATTATTCCATTTCTACTTAGGGGAATTGGTATTCACCATGGGGAGTTATTACCCATTATTGTAGGAAACTATAGAAATTATGTTTGGAGAGGGACTAATGAAGGTACTATTTGCGACAGAAACGTTTGCCATGGGCTTGAACATGCTCGCTAGAACTGTATTGTTTACTGGAGTAAAGAAATTTGATGGACGTGAAATGAGGTGGCTGACCTCTGGCAAGTATATACAAATGTCGGGAAGAGCTGGTGGAAGAGGTTTGGATGGCAAAGGTATAGTAATTTTGATGGTTGACGAAAAGGTTCCTCCTGCTGCAGGTAGAGATATAGTGAAGGGTTTACCAGATCCTATAAATTCGGCATTTCATTTAACATATAACATGGTTTTAAATCTTTTGAAAGTTGAAGAAATCAATCCAGAATATATGTTGGAAAGATCATTTTACCAGTTTCAAAATCAGACCAATATTCCTGCACTACATGGCAATTATATGAAAATGTCGAACGAGCATAACTCTAACGAGATGAACAAATAGCATCTTATTATGCTATTAGACGAGAACTGGAAGCTTCGGAAATGCAATTTAGAACTTATCTAACAAAATCGCAGTACTTAATACCACTTATGGTACCTGGTACGCTTATGAAGCAGGCTATGATTGGGGTGCAGTAGAAAGCCTAAAAAAAAGTACAGGAAGTTCAGGGTACTAGCAAAGATAGTAAACTTAAAACTAAAGCAGTTACAAAACTTCAGCTGAATAATCTTCCCCGCCCTCTTCGGGAATCACATGCAAAAAAAAAATTTGCATGTGATTCCCGAAGAGGGCGAGAAAGATAGTATCCCAAAACCTTGGAAAGATGGTCAAGGCGGAGAAGTCAAAATGGTTTGTGTCGATTCAAGGTTCGTAACCCATATTTCACGAATACGATTAACGATTCCCCTCGTGAGATTAAAACTTGGAGGAGACCTCATATTTAGAGCAATAAGAGGAGCTAAAAAACGACACCCTGATGGACTTCCACTTGTTGATCCAGTTGAGCACATGGGAATTCATGTTTGGAAACTGTGAAGAAAATCGAAATTTTAGAAAAAAGGTTCTCTGAGCACCCTCTGCACAAAAATCCCCTATTATTAGACACTGAACTTAAAAATAAAAGTACTAGTGACTATACGGTTAACATTAAATTGGTGACAGATCTGTTTTGTATGATACGACATATCCTTCTATACTTAATAAATACTTCTCTAAGGACTGGAAAGGTACCAAATGAGGCTAGTGTAATAGTTTGTATTCCCAAGGTGATTAAACCTAAAGTTGATTCCGAATTTTAGCATATAAATCTACTTCCTGATAGATGATAAAATTTTAGAGAGAATAGTATGCCAACAACTTGGCCGTTATTCTGAGTCAAAATTGCTATTTGGTGGTCAGTCTGGATTTAGGAGTCAGCATTTAGGCGAGTCGGCCCTGCAGTATGTATGTGCGACGTAGAAAAAAAATTAAGGTAAAATAGTGCTTAGTGTAGTGTAGAAGTAAAACTTGCATTTGAAACATTTGACTAGGATATCCTTGTCAAAAAACACTTGTTATATGGTGTGCGAAGTATTACTTTCTATTAGGGATTATTTAAGTAGTAGATATCATCACAGAACTAGGGTGGGTGACAGGTTATCAAATAAAAATCAAAATAACATCTGATCTGTGTAGCATGTAAAAAAGTAGGGAGATTACAGATACCATGAACGGTGAACTGGGACTACTGTATAACTGTTTACGTCAGAATAGGCTAAAAATTAAATACTTGAAAAAATTAATTGTATGATCATTGGTTCTAAAGTATACCGAGGAAGGTGGAACGATATATGTAAGCCTCCGTGTTACAGAACCCCAGTTAAATAACGCCGCCTGATTGGCTAACTCAAACCCCGCCCGTCAATGTTGTTTACGTTTGTTCACGCATTTTTTTTTTCAGAAAGAAAATCAAAGTTTATTAAATATATTCCGGAAAAGACATTGTGGCCATATATACAGTAAATATATGTAATGTCACAATAACATTTCACAAGTACAAACTGGAAGAAAATTCTATGTATCTCTTAATAGTCTTAATGCCATGGTTAAATTTGTCTTCCAGTTCTGTATTACCAATAGTTATGGCGGCTTGCACCATTTGCCTTAACAATTCTTCTAACGGTCTCATGCTCCTCGTAGATCTGTCATTTTGCATAAATCGCATAAAGTTGCACCATTGCACCATGAAAACAACTTCCATAAGAGAAGGTTTAATCTGTTCCACGTATTGATCTTTGTCTAATGGTAACTCTGCTTTTGTACTAACCTTTACTATACTTCGTGCCAAGTCCTGCATCTGTGTTAAAGATCCAGATAATTCTTCCGACAACTTAGGAGTTTCGTTGCGTGGTAGTGTGCATGCTTGCTGAAACGTTAAACTGCCGAAAAGACCATTGAATAACATTGCCGTGATTAACAACTCATCCGCGCTGCTTAACTCACACGCTACTCTTCCTTTCAATTGGATAACGTCAACATTTGTACAATACCCCAGACATCTTTACACCATTTTCCTACATTTTAGTTCATCAAGTTGCAGCACTGATTTGGCATCTAGTAATTTCTGTCTAGCTTCACAGTTTGCCTTCAGCAATAATTTTGCTCTCACATTTTTCGTATTTAGTGTCTAATAATAGGGGACTTTTGTGCAGAGGGCGCTCAGAGAGCCTTTTTTCTAACATTTCGATTTTCTTCACAGTTTCCAAAAAATCCAGCTCATGAATTTCCATCTGCTCAACTGGATCAACAAGTGGAAGTCCATCAGGGTGTCGTTTTTTAGCTCCTCTTATTGCTCTAAATATGAGGTCTCCTCCAAGTTTCGATCTCACGAGGGGTATCGTTAATCGTATTCGTGAAATATGGGTTACGAATCTTGAATCGACACAAACTATTTTGACTTCTCCGTCTTGACCATCTTTCCAAGGTTTTGCGAATTGATATTGTCTTCCTCGCCGTCTTCGGGAATCACATGCAAAAACATGTTTTTGCATGTGATTCTCGAAGAGGGCAGCACAGTTTTTTTTAAGCTCATCAACGCTGACTGACTGACATAAACTCTCCCAATTGATGTTCTTTGCTTTCCTTAATATTTAACGTCCATGCCTATGTCCTATACTTCCCGAAATCTCGCAAGACTCCGAAGAGTACCTATTGAAGTTCTCCTCTATTGCTCCATTATCTATTCCAAAGTCAATGTCGGTAAAATCCACTTGAAGCCTTTATTTCCTATCTTATCCTATCTTTCAAAGTTTGGTACATCTTTTTTCCATCTCCTTTACATCTGTCGATATAATTTTGTCGTAATTTATTTCTTTTTTTTTTTCGCTCTGAAACATTGCTCTATTTCGGATATTTTGATACTGTTTCGAATTTCCATGTTTTTTTTTAGGGAAAACCTTTTTTAGGGTCTATTCCTTTCCCTCTGTGCTTTTTTAACTACTTTAGTCACCTACGAATATTTTTTCAGGAGACATCTCGCGGGGCTATCACATCAACTGCCGTTCCAATAATATATATGAATTCTTCATATACTGGGATTTACGTCTGTGGATGCATAGTTCCATTTGCCCCTATTACCTCTGAAATTATGGTTTGAAATGCTTCGCCATTAAGATCTCTGCGGTACACAAAATCTGATATTCCTGTAGGGGCACTCTATCTTCAGCTTGGCACCAACAATCTCATTGTCGCTCATCATAGGAAAAAACCTAGAGACCCCCCTGTCATTGAAATCATTGGTGATTACATGGTCAATCAGAGTAGCTGATGTGTCAATAACTCTTGTTGCCCTTGTCACAATTTGCGTAACATCTGCCGCTTTAATTATTTTCTTTAGATTTCTAGCATCTTTATTATTCTTCAAGAGATCTATGTCGAAATCACCGATTATCCCTGTGTTCTGACTATGAATAATATCCTTATTTAGTTGCTCTTCTAAGTAGCAAAAAAACTCGTCATTGTCTACATTTGGGGATTTATATCAGCTCCCACCATAAGTTTTTTCCTCTAGTCGTACAGTCCCAACATCCTGTAGGAGGGCGGAAGCTGTAGCGGGTCTATCTGGTATCCTAAATCTATCACACGGCAAAAGTACTTATATTAACCCTTGAAAAATATACTTTTTTGGCAGATCTAGGTAAAGCAAGAGGATCAGGGTCCTCAACAATACGTATACTAATCCTAATTTGTCCTAGGGAAATACATTCGTTCTCGAATTCGTTGGAAGTTCAAAGTAGAGCATGAGGTTCAAGGTATTCATTGCTCTATAAATACGATGTGAAGATTAGATCTCATTCAGTTCAGTTCCTTCTATTTGAGAGCTATTTTTTCCATGCTGTCCTCTTTTTTAATTTTTCTGAATCTGTCAGGAAATCACATCTCAATCTTGGAACCTGTTTTTCAAAAACACATTTGCAAGATAAAAAGTCTGCAATAATTTAAATATAGCTTGTCAGATAAATTGTTGCATATTTCTTTAAGTAGCTTACTTTATACAAAATATCAAAATTTAAGTAGATTGTGCAGACTAAGCAATTGTTTATTTTTATCGAATGTTTTATAAATTGTTATGTAGTCCTATTAGTATCGTTTAAGCCTTACCCATCATATGTAAAACGATTTTGGGATACACTAAAAAAATAATAATAAAAATTAGTCGATTTTACAAAAAAAAATATATAATTTTAGGATTTTACACAGCCATTAGTCTTTTGGTAAATACCCAATTGCTGAATTGAAAAATTCGTTTTTCCTGCTCCACTCCAATAGTTAATTATCATAGATCTGCAATTCAAAATATATTAACTTAACCATTTGATATTAATCTCCTTCATGGGCGTAAAGGAAGAGAGGGTATTTTATTTATTGTATATAAATTACAAACAATAACTCAAAATAAGTTTAAACTTCCTAGATATTGACGTTTTTACCATGGAAAAGGCAATACTGTTAAACTGCGGTGGCATTTTGTTAACCATATTTCCAATAGATAATCCTTAGTTCTCTTACCATTAACTCAGATAAACATGTTTGCATATCTTTAGCAGTAAGCAAGAGCAATATCAGAATGTGATTTGAAGGGTTGCATTAACCTGCCTGAAATTGTTCTAAGCATTTAGTTGAATGTCAATTATTTTAAAGTTTTAGCAAGACAGTTACTTACACTACTTGAAATCACTGAACGATATCTACTAGACTTAGATAATCAAAAAATAGTATGTTGTATATACACTTAAAAGGTACATTTTTATTAATGTTAACACAATAATTAGGTTTGTTTCATTACACAAGTGCACCTTCTTAAAATAAATTCTAAATACTATGTGATATTAAGGAGCCTATTATTTTCTAAGGAATTTGGTTATTATTTCCAATCAAAATTTCTTACTTGACTTGATTTTAATATATAATATACAAATACAAGTTTTCCTCCCAACTTCATTTTAATATATGACATACGAATATAATAAGCTGCTACAATCATAAATTTAAATGTTTTTGCACATTTTAATGCAAATAAGTACTATAAACTTTGTTTTCAAACGTTTAACTGATAAATAATATGCTAAATAATGTTGGTCATTACTATTCAATCATTCATATTAAATGAATGCCCAAATATTCAACAAAAGTTATATAGTATATTTTCTTTCTACTTTCAAAAATTATGTACATTTATTCTGTGATTGAAAGAAACAGTTATAGGTAATATCTACAACCTGGGTAAAATAAATTGTGAAAGCCTTAGCGAAAGCATTTCTTTGAAAAAAGGTCTTAATGTTTATCATATTTAAAATTAATAATAGGGAAATAAGTCTACAATGACAGTGATGGCCTTATTTTCAATGTGTTACTAAATACAGCTTAGGATATATCTGATATTAAGAAGAATTCTAAAAATCCCTTGTTTCTTAATATAGAAAACTAGTTTACTCATCAAGTGAGATGACAAACCAAATTTTTAACACAGTTTAGGACCATGATTTTGATGATCAACTTATTTAACTTGTAAAATTACTTAAGCCATTTAAATTTTGAAGGAAAGCTATTGATGCAATATTTTCAAGTTTAAAAACATATTTAATATTATAATTTGGCTCAAATAATTATTAGATAGGCGTTGAAGCAAAGTATACATTTAATCATATCTAAATAAATTAAAAATCATGTATAACTCCTGCATAAAGTCACAAAAGATGGCAGCTATGTCAAAAGTATTCAACTTATGAGCATCCCAACATGTATGAATTTTAGCCTAAATGGAAATAATTATTATTAATTAGTGGCCTTTTACTTTGGACATTCCCTCTTAAATATTTGTTTTAGCAATTGCTATTTACGCAAAAGGAATTGTTATATTTAAAACTAAACAGTTATTAAGGTTTTTGTATATAGTAAGTAAAAATATATTTTATTGACTTTGTTATGCTGGCTTTTATATTGGCAATAGCAAAAAGCTAGATTTTTAGGAGTATATAATGGTTATACTAGCAATAAATAGATAAATAACAAAAAATATTCTTTTATTTCGTAACAAAAAATAACTTATTTTTATAATTCATACATAAGACTTGATTTACGCTTTACCTAATGAAGGACTTATTAAATACTTTAAAGCAGGCAAGTAAGCCTTAACAACTAAATTTTCATCTGATGTCATAGCAAGTCGCAAATGTATTTCATTTACAGCTGTTATATTTCCTTCATTTAAATTTATGGACAAGTCAGTCAAAATATTCTGAATATTTGTAGAAAAATTGCCACCTTGCCAAGCAGACAACATTTGCCAGATATGCTCTTTTATATTTTCATTATCTACAGTTTCTAGGGATTTGTTGAAATTTTCACTTGCTTTTAAATAGAGCTCTTCTATACAAGGGCTACCAACCATAGGTAAAGAAGGAATTTTCGGGGCTTCTGACGGTCGAGTAATAGTTTGAGCAGTGGACCCTAAGGGAAATGCGACACGTTTATTAGCAATCCTTGACTTCGGCGGAGGATTCGCAGGACTATAGCTAAGCATTGGAGGGTCATTCCATCCAGGGGGATAGTCTAAAATTTTTCAAAGCATAGCATATAAACAATTATTATCATTTTACTATTACCTTTTTTTGGTGGCTCCCCCATTTCTATTTTATTTGTGCAGTACGGGTGGTAAAATACCACAGTACCTCGTTATTAAAAAATAAAAATGTTAACATCAACATCTAACAACAAAACATACATAACCAAACATGGGCGTTACTACTGCTACGTGGTACGTCTGTCAAACGCCAAAGTTGCCACGTTCACGACAGTCAGTTTATTTTTCAATTAAAGTTGACAGGTATGGATATTCTGGTAGACATATTTCAGTTCATAGTGCACTTGTGAAGGAGAGGCGCGTGATTGGGTAGCTACGTGAGGTGACGCATGTCTTCGCGATGCAACCAGTTGCTTCTAAAAGGGACTTTTCGCGAACTGGGTTTAGATTATGCTAATTTATGATTAATTAACCTTTATACGTCATATACCTATCCCCACCAACATAAATGTATGATACACTCGAGATATTTCGGTTTTGTTGGCGTGTTGGCGAAAACACTAGTTTCCATTACCCAAGCAAAACCTGCTCCAGACCACGGCACAAGGAGAAACGGTATAGTATTGCGCACCGCTGCCAGGCTGTGACGTAGTTTGCGTAGAGTCTCAGACATAGCGCGCATTTAAAATATATTGGTTTCACGACAAGAATTGCATAAATTTAAAATCTATGAAATTTAGAAATAACTTTTGATTTGACAAGTGGTAAAAATGTTTTTTTTTTATGTGATAAGATGTTTTTCATGTGGGGAAATAGTTGTTTATCCAATTACTACTAGTAGATTCAGTTGCTTTGACAACACTCTGCGTGCTGAGATTCTAAAGTATACAATTGAAATAAATATACAGTATTTTTTATATTATTAGTTATTATTTTCACAACGTAGAAGCTAGTTAGTTTTTTACCTCTCTTAATTTTTGATGTATAATTTAATAAGTGTATATAGGCTCAGCAAAATGAACGTTCTTAAAATGAACAGAACATATTATGTAAGCTAAAAGTTAGATATATTATTTTCTTTTACAAATTAATTACAACCTATCACATAATAGACCACCTAGTTAGTTAAATATATACCATTGTTTACGTTTATCTCATCTTCCCGTCGACACGCAATGATCCACCTTTTACACAGCTCTTTACTTTTGGGGGAACGAAAATATCTAATATTAGTGCCTTGAGTAGATTTAGTGTAGTTATTACACTTTGCCACAGCACATACAGGCATTTTGAAAAACAAATAAAACATTCACAGTTAGAAAACCACGATGTCAACTTGTACAAACGTACAAATCCATATAAATCGAATGCAGTCGCTTGATTTTCTTACGCAACCTACGTAACTGCGCGAACTCGACGAGTTTTGGCTGCCGGAATACTATATCGTTTCTCCTTGTACCGTGCTCCAGACCGGATAATGCTCGGCTAACCTAACGATGACGTCATCAACATTTCCCCTACTTCAGGTTGTCGCGAAAACGTTAGATTATGCTCAAAACCTAAACCGTTTATGCTGGAATAACCTCACCAAAAATTACTTTAAGGCAGCAGTTCAAAGACATATAAATTTTTATATGCCTTTGCAGCAGATAGTCTGCACGGTTGGCCTTCACTTACATTTCATTTTCACTTCCCGCATGGTTCTATATAATGCGAACTCCGATCGAGTGGCTAGGACAAGTCGGACATAAATCTACGCCCTGTCTGCGGGCAGTTCCCATAGTCGAACACGCAGAACTTTTATGCTTGTCATTGCACGAAACAAGGCGGACATGAAAAATCGCCCAGCACAGTCAAAGTTCGAGCCGAGTGCGCACTAGTGCACCTAGTCGAAAACGCTATAAGGGAAGACCCCTACCACAGCTTATACCGTACGCATGATACAAAGAATAACCGTACGGTATAAGCTGTGCCGATAGATTTCTATGGCTGTGCCCCTACATGGGAACTGTCAACTGTCAACTTATAATAATATAACCTAATTTGTTTTTGTTCGTCGATCCTCGATTTGTGGCCTGGAAAATCCTAAAAATAGCTGTTTTTTTTATTGTATGAAATGTTATCACATATTAAAGTTCTCTACTATTTTGGCACAATTTGTTGCATCGTTATTTATGTGGTCAGAAGTCCAATTAATTGATACAGAAGTGGTTTACTTGTAAGTAGGGTTTATAAATAGCAGCACAATGCCTGGAAAAGTAAAAGTTAAAATTATTTCCGGGAAAAACCTTCCGGTTATGGATAGATCTAGCGATACAACAGATGCATATGTTGAAATCAAATTTGGTAATACTACCTACAAAACTGATGTTTGCCGGAGAACTTTACATCCACAGTGGAATACTGACTGGTATCGCTTTGAGGTAGGTAAGACAGTTGTTATCTCCAAACTCCAAAATCAATTCGCAGAAAAGAATATGATTTTGTATGTGTATTACTAAAGCAGTTTTAATACCATAGATGCTTATTTTGTTAATATTTTATTTGCTATAAATTATATTGTAGGTTGATGATTCGGAATTACAAGATGAGCCTCTCCAAATAAGAGTTATGGATCATGACACCTATTCAGCTAATGATTCTATAGGAAAAGTATATTTAAATTTGAATCCTCTTCTTCTGCCAGTTGCTGGCCAACTGGCTGTTGGTGATAATAATCCTCACCATGAAATTTCTGGTTGGATTCCTGTGTACGATACCATGCATGGGATAAGAGGTGAAGTAAATGTCACTGTCAAAGTAGAACTCTTCTCAGATTTCAATAGGTTTCGTCAGTCCTCATGTGGAGTGCAATTCTTTTATTGTAAGTGGTTTTGTTTAACATATTTAGTAGCAATTTGGTAGTGATTAGAAATAATAACAAATACATTTAATTCAACCATGGAGTTAGGTTTATACATTGCAAACATGGAAAATTATATCTTTATTCATATCTATATATTAAAATGTAGATGTACTAACAATGTTCTAAGTCAAAGTCAAAAAAAGCTTTATTATCAAAAGATATAAATCTTGTTGATAATCCAAATATATAATAATAACCAATAGGAAACATATTAAATAAGTAAGTAATCATTTCCAAAAAGAGATGCCTACACAAAAAATTATTAATCCTTCTAATAAACAATTACTAAACTCTTAAACTAATCAAAATCATATTTTTATAAATATTTAAAACTTAAGAGGATAAAATCGAAAAAAAAAACAAATCGGGGATATTTTCTTAACAAACAAACAAGTATTTATACATTCATAAATAGTACATAGATCCCCGTCAGTAAAGAACAATTATTGGATTGAAGAATTAATAAGCATCACTGTAAAATTCGTTAAGTGTTTAATGTTTATGTGTTTAATAGTGTATATTTGTCAAATTGGAAATGCCACATGTTTCAATATTTTAGCACCAACAATTCCTCAAGGATATCAAGCAAGAGTAATAAATGGGTTTGTTGAAGAACTTATTGTGGATGATGACCCAGAATATCAGTGGATAGACAAAATTAGAACTCCAAGGGCTTCAAATGAGGCTAGGCAAACATTATTCTTCAAATTATCTGGAGAATTACAGAGGAAAATTGGTTGGTAACATAGTTCTGATTAGAGATAATAACGGGTATCCGGATACCCGAAATAATTCTAAAGCTCGGGTATGATTGCTTAATACCCGATACCCGAATATTACCCGCTACCCGAAATAAAACCCATTTATCAGAAAGGATAACCGTGACCTGAACATTTTACCTACCCTATAACTGAAAAACCGGATCGAATTTCGCCGAGCGATGACATCATTGCTACCTTTAGCAGGCTGTAGCCTGTTAGCCACTTTTCGTGTGTTTGTAGATATCCGTAGTTCGTCTGCTGGATCACGCCGTGTAGTCGATCGGCCGTTGTTTTTGAATTCGGGCTCGGGTCGGGGTTTGGGACCGTGTTATAACTTACAAAATGTCCGAAAAACGTAAACGCTCGGCAGTGTGGGAGAGTTTCCACTTCTCTCCGAAGAAGTCTCACATGATTTGTAATTTGTGCCATGCTAAAATTGTGTATGGTCGCTCAACAAGTTCAGTGAACATTTATCTGGTGTTCATAAGCGTGAATGTGGAAATATTGGGAGCACACTAAACACAGATAGACAACAAACACAAAATAATTGTACATTATTTTATGTTTAATTGTGAACTGGGACACTTCTTACTTACCCATTGCACTGTCTGTACTCTAGTCAAACTGCGTTAGGGTTAGGAATTAGGATACTTGCAATAACAGATACCTAATTGGTCAATTATGCATTGAAATGTAAGTTAAGTACCGTTTTTTTTTTATAGTTTCTTAATTTAGCACTGACAAGAAAACTAACATATAATATACAGGTATGGGGTAATTTTCGGCTAACGGATAATTTTCGTGTATCGGGTCATTCTCGGGTAACGGGTCATTCTCGGGTATCGAGTAATTCTCGGGTAACGGGTCATTTGCGGGTAACGGGTGATACCCGGGTAATAGCTTCGGGTACCCGGGTACAAATTATTTAGGGTATCGTCATCTCTAGTTCTGATATAAAAATTTAGCTGAATATCTCAAAATTGGAGAATTTTCTAAACTTTATTTTTTGCCTTTTCCAACAGATTTTTTAAATAAATAAATAAATAATCTTTATAATATGTGAAATTACATCATATAAATGTGGAAAGTACTGCCAGGCATATTGTCATAACCACCCCATAAAATTACTTGGACTAGCAGTTAAAAATTTACAATTAAACAATAGTGAGAAACATACTTATAATTAAACAGACACTATTACAAACACTTAAATAAAGCCCACCAATAACAAGTTAAAAACTCTGATGATCTATCTGACACAAACTTTTGTAAGCGGTTCTTAAAAGTATGCACACCCAGATGCCTAAAAGCATGAGGAAGGCAGTTGTATACTTTGGTCGATAGATATGCAAAACAGGATTTTCAAAATTTAGTTTGTTGCTGTGGAATCAATATGGCATCCCTAAAATGAACATTTACCTGATGCATGTAACCACGCTGAATTTTATGTTCAGTTAAATATGGAGGTCATTAACTTTCAAAATTTTGTGTATTTGGCACACCAGATGAATGACCCATATTATGTCCAAATATCTCAATCAGCCACTCACATGCTCCCTTCTTGATAAATATCCCACATACCTACTGCACAAAAGCATTCTGCACTCTATACTTCTTATAAATTGTGAATCCTCCATCTACTATATCAAGATATCCCGGAACAGGCAGCACCAAACTCTGTCCGGCGTTTTTTAACATTAGGCGGAAGGGTTTTTTTTTCATAAATGGAGTCCAAAAAAAGTTCTGTCACTGCACGATCCAAGATTCCTTGCTGACCTCATCAGCCCATTCAACAGCTACATTGTTCAGGACTATATAATGAGAAGAAATATCAACATCAGTCCCCGAAAACAAAATCGCCTGGGCTTTGCTTGGATTAATAAGGGGGGAATTTTCAGAAGCCTAGTCTGATATACTTTGTAGGTTCTAGGGTATTTTCGAATATTTAATCGAATTCGACATGACAGCGTCATCTTTCAGTTGTACCGCTAAATGCAGTAAATTTCTGGCTTGGTACCAGCTTAATGTTTTCAACACGAAACAGTGATTCATGCGACGCGCGGAAGATGTAGTAACGCCGCGTTGTCCATATTAAGGTTGTACTATTTCACCGACCTAATTGTACTAGAGTAATTGTTAAAATTTATTAATTTAATTAATTGGTCTTGATTATGGTTCGCATAGATGTTAGTCGGTTTGTTTAGGATTATCTTTTGCTTCTTTTCTTCTTTCGTCTCGAAATACGTATTTAAATGTGCAAAATTTCACGTTACCTAGTGCTGGTTTACTACTAATAAGTTTAGTACGCTTTTGAAGTTTTTTTTTTTGAAGGGACATTTTGGTCAAGGTGGATGAGCCACTGCCATGTCACTTTTCACTTTTCCACGGTCATTGTGTAGAACCGGTCGATGGCTCGCATCTCAAAATTTTTAGACATCTTGATGGGATTTTGAGCTAAGGCTATATAAATGGGTTTTTGCATATCTTATCTTTCGTTGCCCGTCTGTATTTTTGATGAATTAGTAGCAAGAAACCTAATTTCTTCATTGAAGGATTTTTATCTGCCAGACTGGGAAAGTCACATGGAATAGAGATTAAACATTCCATTTCCCTCGTTAGAACACCTTGAATGGAGGTAAATATTTAATAGTATTTAAAGAATGTATTCATGAATTTAATGTTCCTAAAGAATAAAAACTTATGTTATCTCTTAAAATAATCTATAATGGCTAAATACCATTAAATGATCTTAGCTTCTAGTTGTCAGTGAGTGTTTTCTCAATTTTATAGATTTATTGTGGTATACTCATTGTATAACCTGGCCTAAGAACTTCAATAGCAAGAGACCTGACCTTTTATACTCAATAACAACATTATCAATAAACGTGGACATTGTTTTAAAGTTTTAGTTTTTTTGGTGTGTAATACCTCATTACTTAATTGCACTTATTCATAAATTTATTTAGTTATTGAGGAGTGGTACCTAGCACATCAAAGGCAGTTAGCAGTTCAACTGGTAGAGAGCTGCTGGCGTCCTTAACCGAACCCCATCTTTCACTGAGCAGCAGGATTTGCACACTCTCCTCAACTGCCTCTTCTCATATAACTAATTTCTGTTTGACTTTGTTTTACTGTTCATATTATTTCAGTATTATTTTATATCAATTATAACCTTACTCTCTGCTATTAAACAGAGAAAGAGTGTGGCAAATTTTGGCGCCTAACGTGGGGCCCGAAGCCACGACCCGAGATTAAGAGTCTCATGCTCTGAAATTGAGGTAAATATTTAACAGTATTTAAAGAATGTATTCGTGAATTTAATGTTCCTAAAGAATAAAAACTTATATTCTCTCTTAAAATAATCTATAATGGCTAAATACCATTAAATGATCTTAGCTTCTAGTTGCAAAGTGGTTTTAATATCTCTAATTAAACTTAGAATATTATCTCTAATTTAACAATTTGTAAATTAGATTTTTTTCCATTAGATTACTCTCTGATTTGACCACTTTAATCAAACCTCTATCTAATACATAGTTTTTCAAGCTTTAGTTAAACTATAAATATCTTTTAGGAATAACCTACTGATTGTTTTCATTATTTATGGTAATTTTGCTATTCATACTGTACTGGGCTTGATTATATTGTTTTTAATTTAATTCTTAAGTATTAAAGGGGTTACTCTTTATAAAATGATATTCTCATTTTGGGGGTTATCAATGTCTTATTATATTATATATTTTTGATATTGCAAGATTGAATTAAGGGGTTAGTGGTTTAATAAAGCTTTATCTTGCTGAGTGGGGAATTGTGCCAATGAACTTTGCTTTTGCTTAAGTGATTAAGCTGAAGTAATTAAGCAATTAATAATTGACTGAGGATTAAGTTGCTGCGCTGGCCACAGGTACAGCCAATGAATTGTGTCTAGGGTTTTAGACGTTTCAAATTTTTAGGGTTTTAATTTTGCCTCTACCGCTCTAGCTATATGCTAGATTGGTGCTCATCATTATCGCACCCTATCTTACATAACCAACCACTTGTTAGTAGTATGCAGTGGTTACTGTTTGTGTATCTTGGATAGTTATAAAATTTTAAAAATATGCCACACTCTTTCTCTGTTTATTAGCAGAGAGTATAAAATAATACTGAAATAAACTTTCTCCCTTAACAAGTCATTCGCAGACCTTTTAAAAAGCTTAAATGTAGCAGCTGCTTTAATTTGATCAGGAAGGTGATTGTATATTTTACGGCCTTCATATATCAATGAGTGTTGTGTTAATGCTCTGTTTGGTGTGGGAAGTGGCAACTCAAATATTCGATGATGAAACTTCTAAAATAAGCAGAGACGTAAGTCTAACAAATCTTAAAGATGAGAACTGAGGCCTACACAACCCCTGATTGGCATTAGCAATGAAATGATCACCCTTTTTATGGAGACCAAAAACAAAGAGGATGTTGAGAAGGTGTTGGCAGGAGGTGTCGGCAAATAAATCTGAAGGTGATCAGCATACATGTGATATTTACAGTTAGATATTTGATGCACAACATTCGATATAAAGATTGTAAAAAGAAGAGGACTAAGAATAGATCTCTGCTTCCATATGTCTTCAAAACTCTCCAATCAGATGTCAGCGCTCCTTCAACCCTAGCCAACCTAACCGCCTGCGGTCTCTTGCATAGGCAACTCCCGAACCAGCCACATGCCCCAATGTTGTAATACTTTAACTTTTCCAGTAGAAGATTTAGGTCTATATTATCAAAAGCTTTAGTCATGTCCACCAACAGAGAGATTCAACAATGTGACTGATCAAAAGCAGTGGGAATGTCAACTCGCCTCTAGCGGGCAGGGGTTATAAACCATACTGACACTTCGGCGGGACTTGGAGTGTTTGTTTATTATTTCAGAATGTCTAATATTTCACTTCACGCTCAGGGGGAGCAACTAAGTAAAACTAACTCAAGGCATGCCCAAAATCAGGAAAAATACAATTTTAATTCGGTGACAGAAAGTGCACAATTTGGCACTTAACCATCCTCCCAATGATCTTTGAAACAGTATGCTTATTGGCCTCAATTCATCAAAACCTGAAGGATTATTTACCTTAGGTAGTGGGGTAACGAGAGCCATTTTCCAGATGGCTGGAACCATATGAGACTGTAAGGAATAATTGATTATGTTAATTAAAGGCTTTGAACACAGAATGATAAACATGCTTTTAATATTCTTATAGAGATCTGATCCACACCAATAGCATTACTTATTACTTCTTACACTCCCAATACATGCTAAAATAAAATCTTCAATCACCAGGGTAAAACGGAATGGCCTCCATTCTGCAGTTGAACCAAGGAAATAATTTAAAACTTCTAGGTCAACCCCAGTTTGATGTTTATCACAGTAGGAATCCCCAAACTTATTTGAAATGTCATTTTATTTTTTAAGGTATAATGCCCAATGTAGGCATTTTATCCCAAATGCCCTTACTTTTATTTGTGCCATTACATTTATTTAATTTTATTGAGAAATAAACTTTGTTTTGGCTTTTACTGCATTGCATTTTATCCATGATGTGTGTAAAAATATAACATTTTATGGATGTGAATAAATTTGGTGTTTCTGTTTCAATATTTGTAAAGACTTTGGGGATCACATATAAGCTGTAATATTTGCATCAATATAATACTTCAAAAAGCTTTAATTAAACGTTAAAATAATTGGTGTGTGCTTGAGATCACATGACAGAAGTGAAAATTTCGACAAGGCGAGATTAATATTAGGAAAGACAAGTACCTTTTTGTGTTCTATAGTCACAAAGTGATAATATTTATAATAATATATCAACTACCCGGGTAAAGTTCACTCTGATTGATATTCATTTGCATCATACTCTCAGTACAATGAATAGTTTCTGCGGTAGGATCCTTGTGAAACATCGTTGAATAATAATACTAGGGATAATTAGTACACTGCTTTTAGATGTTTCAAAATAATTTAATGAAACATTTTTCACTACATATGTTTCGGCTTGATGAGGCCTTTATCAAGAGTAGTTGGATACTAAAATCTAAATTGTTATACCCTTCTAAACCGCCTGACGGTATTTTGTTTTTATTGCACTGTCAATCATGCAGGTGTTTAAAGAGCAGGTCAGTTGGTCGTTCGTATTTAAAACGTCTCTTTTTTGTGACTTGGATTTGTAGGTACTCCAAAAGGTTCAGCCTTTTGCTTTTTGTTTCGGTGTGTAAAATTTTGACATTATTCGTATCTATAAAATGGTTATTTTCTATACAATGTTTAAGCCAGAGTTTTTAATATTATGAAAAATCGATTTTTTGTGTTCTTTAATCCTAATATTTAAGTTTCGACCAGTTTGTCCTACCTATACAGCTTCACAGTTCACACAATTTATTTTATAAACACCAGATTTAGATTGTTTGTCAAATTCGTCTTTATTGTTTATTATTCTTCTCCCTAGATTATTCTTATTAATAAGAATAATCTAGGGAGAAGACTAATAAACAATAAAGACAAAAACTTTTTCACACCGAAACAAAAAGCATGAACCTTTTGGAGTACCTAGAAATCCAAAAGTCACAAAAAACAGATGTTTTAAATACGAACGACCAACTGACCTGCTCTTTAAACACCTGCATAATTGACCTGCAATAAAAACAAAATTCCGTCAGGCGGTTTAGTAGGGTATCACAAATTAGATTTTAGTATCCAACTACTCTTGATAAAGGCCTCATCAAGCCGAAACATATGTAGAGAAAAATATCTCATTATATTATCTTGAAACATCTAAAAGCAGTGTACTAATTAACCCTAGTATTATTATCATACTCTTAGAATGAAATAATAGATTTATGGTTACTGAAATGTGAGATGAGTAGAGTTCTGCTAAGCGAGTACAGCAGTAACACATTGACTATCTTTTTCTCACTTTGCTGACTGTTTCTTGCTCGCTTGGCTGAAGTAGACTTCTACTGAGGATAAAGTATGCTGAACACACCTAAAGAAATTTTCCCTTCAAAAATAAATTTTCGAAGTAACAGGAGGCTTTGTCAGTTTCACCCATTACTGCAAGCTGTTCCTATATAATAATCAAATAACTGTTTTCCTATCCTATTTAATAAATATTTTAGGTGTAAAGGCCCTTAATTTGGGCGGGAATGCTGTAATCGGCTATAGGCAGTGTTTTGATCTCGAAGGGGAGTCAGGAATTGTAGCTAGAGGTATAGGGACAGCCGTAACCCTAGTAAAAGCTTATAATATTCATCATGTTGTTGCTGAAGTTAAGGAAGAGTAAGTAATATCACTTTTTTATTATACTATATTTTTTTGAAGTAGGTGCTTTTTCTTTAAAAAATTGATTTTATTTGAAGTTGCATACATATGTATGTACACATAAAATCCCTATGTTAATTTGTTATTAACTGTTATTTCGATGACTTTTGACATGTGCAGCATCATTTGTTAATATTTAGGGGTTAGGGGCTATCTTCATAAGGCCAATCCACATTCATGCGTTTTCGTACATTTTAAATACATTTAGATTGCATTCATTTACGCTACACAACTAGAACATGGTCTATCTTTGCCCCATGCTGCATAAAATTTTGATCATGCCTTACATAGTGCGAGAATCTAAAGAAAACTGGGCACAGCCTACGGTTGATGTATAAAAAGTCTTTGAGTCACATAAAATGATTTGCGCCGGATACGGAACCTATGCGGCATAAAATGTATAGTAAAGAAAAAATTATGTGCCTCACCTTTATAAGCACACAACTGAAGTGAAACTTCTGAAATTATATTAGGAATTTAGTTTCTATTTTTTTTTTCGAAGTCCTTTTTTCTAAACTTTTGGCCCCGGTTTCGACACTTTTTTTTCCTTTTTTTTCTACTTGTTTTTCGTCGAAAACCGCGTTTCTCTAACTTTTTTCTTCAGATACAAGTATTGTATGGGTTAGCTATAAAACATTTTAGGTAATAAATGCCGGCTCTACTTATGTAGGGCCGGCACTTCATGCTACACCATAGCTAAATTTGAGTGTTACTTCTAATATGTGTTAACCCACATGCTAAATTATGGGTTATTTTATATTATGGTTCAGGATTTGTCCAAACCTAGATTTATGAGTGAATATATGAGATGAATGTTACTGGAACAAGTTATAAGATAAATTGGATATCTATGCTTATTTAACCAAAGTTATATTTGCTTTTACTACTTAAGTGTATTCAGTTTAGGTGAATTGAGAGAACCAAGTGGAACTTGTTTTTTTGTGCTGTAATTTGTTACTCGTAATAAATATTTTTTATTCTATTCTAATCCCCCTTTAATTGAAAGTCTGCTGATGTCATGCTCTTGTATATACCTTTTTACTGCTGCCCATCCGAATTCAGATCGCACATCTATGGTGGCAGCGTTAGAGGCGTATGACCTCGACTATGTAAAAGGTCGTCAATTCTAGTTTTTCTGCAAGCTTATTGACAGATTACTTCATATAATTGAAAGTTTCTCCATGTACAATAAAATTTGAGATTGCTCGTCTGAAGCCAAGAGAGCGTATGAGATTTTGCAGAGCATTTAGTTGGTACTTTATCTTTTATATGAGATTGATAAGGGGCATTATCCAATATCACGAATTCTGGAGGATTGTTAGGTAGAAGCTTCTCTATAAGCCATTTTTTAAAATTATCTCTACTCATTTGTCCATGATAGTCTCCAGTTGTTATTCCCGAGCGGAACATTAAAGCAGCTGGAATAAAGCCAGATTCTGAATCAGCATGCACCACAATTAGTCGGCTGCGTGAGCGGATTGCGTAAATAACACCAATTACATTTTCGCTTTGCCAACATTTGTTCACTGTCATGACATTATCTACTCAGGTTTCATCTAGATACAAAATATTGCGCCCATCTTGCATGTATTGTCTGATAGCTAAATGGTGATACACGTCAGTGAAAAATACTTGGTCTCCCAATGAGCAGCTTTTGATTGTTTTGACACTTCCGCCATATAAAGCTCTTCTTGATTGTAATGGCAAGTATTGTTTCTTAGTCCAGAACTGTTTTTTAATTTAGCTGAAAATGTTCTGATGTTCGGCGAATTACTTGAAAATCGCCATAATATATTGTATCTTTAATGAACGCGGTGTTATCTTGTCAGGAGATACCCATAGAAAATGTCGAAGGATTTTAGCGGTCACTATGTTGTATTTTTTTTAAATATCACTTTCAGAAACATTGGTGTCAAATGCAGTTCTCGTTCCGTTCGATGGTCAATGGGAATATCTAAACATTTAGGTTCTGCTTCTCTATCACATACATCAATAACGTGAATAATTATCTCACGTGCGGCACTTCTAATTATTTTGTTTCTTCGCCATCCTAACTTCGAAATAATAATGCAACGCGGACCGCCGTTTTTTTATATATAAATTAAACGAAAATAGGCAATATAATGCACGTTTATGGAATAAGTAAATACGCACAATCATAGTGGACCAATGCGAAGTATATTAAGTCATAACGAGGTTTCGTTTATGGTTTAACTGGCGCCCATTATATTCGATTATGCTACTACGTTTATGCATATTTCTAATGTTTATTATATATATTTTTGTTTTATCTTTGCAGTTCGGCTTGTCTGTTGAAATTATTAAATAAATAATTAAATAAAAAGTTCAAATATATTGTTTTATGTGTCTATTCATGCCCTCAATTAAATTAAAGTAGAATAACAAACTTTCAACTAAGGTTCACCTTATCATTTCTAAGTTGTTATACCCTCATACATTCTGTTTATTGTAAGCATAATTTTTGTTGTTTATATGTGGTGTTTTTGTAATTAACAGTTTTTTTGCAATTAAAATGGATTAAGATGATCTTTTGTTTTTGTTAATCAAAATTCACAGTGTAGGCAAGTACCTACTTATTTTTTATTTCCCAAACGTTACTTTAATTTTCGGAGGTATGAGCCTGACCTAAATTCTTAATTTTGAATCTTAGTTCAGTTTAATTTTTAATTGAAATGTATTATGAACCCATTATGGTGGCTAGAGTGACAAGGATTTCATAATCTCTTTTTTGCTAATTTTACTTTTACTTTTTATGTGAAAATGGTTAAGGTAGCAGAATTACAAATTAATAAAATTTCTGCTAAATTTGTTGTTGAAACTTTAAATCAATTACCCAGCATTCACTAAAAATACATCGTAAGAATTTAAAAAAGAAGTAGCTATTCCTGGCCAACTTTGCAAAAAATAAGTTTGAAGCCTGTGCATTAAAATCTTAAAATCAGTTGATGGGAGTAAAATTGCAAATAGATTTTAAAAGTCCATGAATGGGGATTGGCCTTTAGTTACATAGGCACTTAAAATTAACTATTTAAATGACAGGTTCTTATAGTCAATACCGAAATCAATACAGCCTTTTAACACCATACTATTATAAGCCTTAGCATTAAGAACTTATAATCATAATTGATAATTGATATATTTTTAAATACAGGGTTATAGAAAATTACCTAAAATTTGTTGGTGATGGGAAGAGCTTTAGCTTATGCTCAACATCACCCCCTCATAAGTTTCACTTTCCTTTTTCCCTGCTGAATCTTCTAACCCCTCCTGACATTACCTTTGTAGCATCACGTGTGCCGAAATTAACGAAACCTCAGTATGCTTCCTTGGATTGTAACATTATAACTCCGTCCATTTCGAATCCTAATTTACATGAAGGTGAGAGTAATATTAAAGTACTGCTGAATCAGGAAGATAAGCGAGGCAAGTCTGTCATGTCCAGAAGATTTCAGAAATTTAAACACTCCCAAAAATCTCTTTCAAAGAAAATGATAGCTTTGAAGGCTAAATTAAATGAGAGTATAGGTGAAGAAACTGATGATGTACAAGGTGCAATGATCGACAAACGGAAACTTTTTAAAAGAACTTGCAGTGATTCTAGCGCAATGGCAAAAATACTAGCAAAATCTGTGATACAAGCTACTGCTAGTTTGAGTTCTATTTTAGAAGATCAACCAAATGCACCAAACCATGATGAGACTATGGAAAAGTTGGAACCTATAGCAAATCTGCTAAACCAATCTGAATCTACTGGAATAGACGAACCTACCAGTGATGCGCAATCATGCTCGAGCACTGATTCAAGTAGTAGTTGTTCAGATTATGAATATAGAGATTACAACAAAGCCAATAGCAATGATGTTGAAACTATCAGTAATATCATTAGTAACGTTGAAAAACTGCAAAGGTGTTTATCTAGGGAAGGACTGCATAAGCAGTATTCCCTACCTGCTATTCCTACAAAAGGATTTTCTCTTAGTAGCCTTGATGATTTAAGTCAATTTGAAAGTTCTGTTGGTTTGAAAAGTAAGAATACCCAAGAAGGGATGTTGAGAAGTGAAAACAGTTTAAATGATTCTCTTTTAAGTATTTCTAGTAGTATTAGTAACGTCTCTCATTTTAAAGATTCAAGTCCACACTTAAAAAATCAATATAGACGATCTTCAGACACTTTTGACTCTAGAAATATTGAAGCTAGTAGACCTCTGATCAAGCCTCGAAAATTGGAAAGATGTTACGAAATTGATTTGCAAGAAGAACCTATAGATCAATCACAAGGAAATATTGGAAGTCTGGGATACATAAGTTCAGAATCTAAAGCAATAGTAACCCGAATTCCTCATACACCCCAAGCTAAAGCTGTTCACAATTTTGTAGCAACTGCTGTCACAGAACATCCCCTGCAACCTCTTGAAAAAGTATCATATGAAATTCAGACTGAGCCAAGAGCCACTATATTGGGAACCCCAAAGTACGAGTTCAAGGAGGAAGAATTTAAATTTCCATTTTGCAAAGAATACCAGAAGGACAATGCCACTACGCCTCATACAGCAGGACAAGTTCTTCAACAGTACGAAAAGATTTTACCTCAACCTAAATCACAATTTGATACTAGCGTAAATCCTACATTACAAACATTTCTTTTGGGGGGTGCGAATATGTTGGGGACACCAACAAATGAATTAAGTAAAGGCAAAGTTGAATATTCATCTGATCTGGAAGATCATACTGCAAATGTCTCAAGACAGTTTTCATGCAAAGCTAAAACTGAAAAGAGCCCTAATTTAAAATTTATAGAACATAGTGAACCTGATAATCCTAAATTTCTAGTAAAAACAACATTGAGAACAGATAATTCGTGCGGTGAAAAAAGAGCTGCTATTGAAGAACATGCTACGTTGCGACGTCAAGATAAGAGAGAAACTAAAGCAAAGGGTATAGTGAATACCGCATTAAAAACTATGCTTATTGAACGGGCTGATATCTTGGGTGCTCCAGAGGTGACAGATAATACCATAGTTCATGAGCTGCAAGAATCTGGGGATGGAAAACCTTTGTTGGAGCCTTTGTTATTGCAGAGTGAAGAAAAAAGGGATCTCAAACCAGAGGGCATAGTAAAGACAGCACTTCAAACAATGCTATATGAGCGAGCTAACCTTATGGGCTCTAGAGCAGATCGCACACCAAACTCATCTTCACCCGAGACGTCACCCAATTTGTTTGATGAAGAAAATAATTCAGTTAAAGTTTTAGAGGTTGATGATTCTCTTGTTCAACATTCTGGAGATGTAACTGAGGATATCAATGTTATTGCACCGGTTAGCTTGGAAAATATAAACATTGAGCCGAAAAAAATGGTTAAGACTGCAATGCAGACCATGTTACTGGAGAAATATAATCTCTTAGGTATGTACACTCCACCAACTTCTCCTAGTTCAGTTACTGATGAGCCTCATTCAGGTTCGTCGGGAATGTTTACGTTTAACGAAGTTGATCCCAGGAAAAGGCCAATCGCAAAATCTTCTAGTTCGGCTTCATTTGGAGAACACCAGAAACAAAAAGATACTGTTTTAGGAATGCCTTTTGTTTCATTATCTTCGTTAATATCAGACTACGAGGATGATATTCAACAGCAGCGTACAAGCTTTTTGTCAGATAGTCACTTGCACCAACCTATGAGAGAAATGCTACAAGCAAGTACAGGTGCAAGGAAAAAGACAAAATGCGGCGAAGAAGGCAAGCATAGTGGTATGTTTCGCAAATTTCGAAATGGAAGCAAGAAAAGGCATCCGGATGACTGCCAAAAGGATGCAACTAAGGATCGGCATCAAAATATCCTGTCACGTATGTTCCATCCACGACATGAAGAAACATCTATCAAAGACGAAGAAACACAGACTTCTAATGAAGTTTTAAATTACCCAAAAACTTTCCAACTTCCCGTTGTTAATTCTACCCATAACAGTGTGTTTAAAGCTAAAAACTCCATTGCTCCACCTAAGCCACCTAGCCATATAGACTTAGCTTCAGGTGACTTTCTCGCTCACAGCAAAACTAAATCTGCATGCATAACATCTCACCAATCCTCACCTGCTCAAGAAAGACAAGACCAAAATGGCGGCAATATGAAAGATGAACATAGTCCAGATCCCGGAGTAAGATTTTCTCACTCGCCAGTAAAAGTTAACTATATGATTCCCCTACATAGAAGATCGTCCGATTCTGATCTAAGTATTACTCCGAAAGGTAAGCATGTTTTTAGAAGTGTATTTTTTCATTTGTGGGGTTATACTAAAGAATTCATTTAATGATATTAATATGATTGTGTAAGGATGGCACGTCATGTTCTTATTCAATCAGTTCCCTAAATCTGTTGTTTTGATAATGTTTTTAAATAAGCTATTTTTGAATTCTAACCATAGGATTGTTTGGATTGTTTAGAAAAAGTGAGTATAAGCTTGCTTTTTTAATTATCTATGTTCATTGTGTGTCAGCTAACTACTCAACTCTCTTGTCTTAAATTTGTCTGTGTATACCCCTACCTAGCTATACTAATAGCATTTAGTAGATTCTTTTAAGTAGTCTTGTTAGTTTTCATTCGCCATTATGATCAACCATTGTGTTAAATGTTAATGGATTCTGATACATTTATTTCTCAGGGCCTAGAATGTAATGTCCTAAAATTAAGTAAGTTGAACAGAAATAATATATTTAAGTTGTAATCATATTTCCATCATTATAGAAGTATCATAAGCCAATTATATCTAAACTAGGCATGTTCAAACAGGATTGAGTGTTCCCTCTTTCATAAGAGATGTCATGTATATATGTACCAATGGCTTGGACCATAAGCGGCGATAGCACTCATCTATCGATAATTTATTTCCATTACTGCTTTTAAATATCCGACAACGATCTAATGTTTTGGAAATATTTTACAGTCATATAAAATAGTATTTTGATTCAGCCCCCATGATGTATATAGGCTGTTCCAAAAAACTACTTGAATAAACATGTAGCGACGCTTGGAGAGTTACCATCTAAAAATAACAGAACAATTCATATAACCATGTGTTGGGTTACACCTTATTACTGAGACACAGGGTGTTAAACATTACAAAACATAAACATAAATACGGTTGCGTCATTTAAAAAATATATGTTTTTATAAAAAGCCCGAACAGGGGTGCATCTCTAATGTTGTTCTCTTAATTGTAGATTCTTTAATATGCTTTTAATTCGTGAATTTATATTTGTTTAGTATCGAAGTTTTTGCCAAATTTTGTCTAGTGTTATTGCGCAATTATCAAAAAGTTTTTGTATAACGTTCTGTACTATAATCGATAAAATTATTAATTTGACTTGTTATGGAACATTTATCCATATTAAAATATCCAGTTTTTGGGCGAATCGCTGACAGTACGCGTAAATTGACCTGGATTTGGATTTAAACGAAGTCCGATCAATAAAATTGTTGGACTGTAGTGGCTTGCACTCCAGAAGAGTTGAAAACCAAATCCGTATGTAAGCAAAGGTTAGTGTCTGACACGGCGTTGAAACATCTACTAGGAGGCAGGCAAAGTGTAAAAAAAGACTGCCTAATATGTCTGCATAATCTGCTTTGATGTTTTTCACCTGCAACACGTTTTTCTTATTAAAGTTAAAAGGTAAGCAAGAAAAGATTTTAATTAAAACAAACCTAACACCGGAGAGTCGTGTTTGCAATACCCGGCTCCGGGAGTGGAGTTCAAGAGCGCATCCAGTTCTTACCAGTTAAACTGGAAAAGCTCCGCTGGTGTTGTGCGGGGTTGTTAGGCACGCTTATCAAACAAAGAAACTCAGTCTTAACTTAACAAGAAAACACAATCTTAGTTTACAGATCAATTTATTGGCTTCTAGGTTTTTTTTTTTCAACAGCAACAATCTTACAGTGAATTTTTTGCAATTTAAAGGCGACAAGAATTTTTTGTATAAGAATATTTTAGAAAAAGTTTATGAAATTGGTGAATCTGACAAGCGAAGGAATGTCAAAAGACTGTTAAATAATTAATAATAATGGTACAATATGATGATTGTACTGAGACCAATTCTGTTGTTAACTCGGTACTGTATGCCTTACACCTAAACGCTCTAAACACTACAATCCGAAGTGATCACTTTGGTTTACCTGAGCTTATTACATATACGTATGCGTGCGCTAGTAGCTGCACCAATTATTAGTGTAGCAATAATAATATTAATTAATAGAGGCCACAACGATTAAATCAATCGACCAGATAAATGTATAAAAAAAGAATAAAATTAATGAAAGCATGGCCGTCAATGCTTGATTTATATTTAAAGATAAAGAACGATTATATCAATCGGTCAGAAAAATAAATGAATAAATAAAATTAATCTATCTTAAAGCGTGCTGAATTTTTATTTAAATATTATTTACTATATCAATCGGTACCTCTGGTGGAGGCGCCGGGCACCTGTAGCAAAACCCAGGTACTGCAATGGCACTCGATAGCCCCGATGGTAAAACTGACTGTGGGATAACCCGGTGGTAAAACTTGCAGTGGAATAGCCCGGTGATAAAACTTGCAGTGCGATAGCCCGGTGATAAAACCCTGTAATAACCCAATAGTGATTAGACGAAGCCCCTTACTTCAATGAAAAAAAACTATAGCCCCCCCTTGCATAAATATATTTTCTTTATAAAACAAATCCCCCAAAAATTATCAATCAGCAAATAAAAGAAATACAAAAGGTCCCAACAACTTTAATATAAAAAATCTCATGGGTCTCAGGGAATGCAATGCAAATGGTGGTCAATGTAAAAAAAGGTTAACACAGATAAAGGCAACTAAATCATTAAATTAGAGAAAAAACTTTAGCAATAATTATTGAGTCGGAGAGTTGCAGGAGAATCAACGGCCTCGGTCTTGTAAGATGAGCTCGGAAAGCCTCTAGAAATAACGGAAAATAACCCTTAGCAGCATGGCGTTCATGTGTTTCTCAAGCAATAAAAAAAAATAATTCCAGAAAAAGCTTATCTTGTGCAGTACGAATATCCCAGTAACTTGGTAGTGTCGAGCACTGATTTGGGACTCACTCACAGATCCCCTAGAAGGGGGTAGTATTAACACAATACAAAAAGTCGAGTCCCCTATGACTGCACTAAAGCAAAATGTTTCCTCTAACACCGATGGGTGTTTTTAGAAGAACCCTGCATCCGTTTCAGTCAATTTGCGTTCCACGAAATTAGGGAAAAACATCGAATCAGGAGGAAAAATTGCAGGGTCGAGAAATGCCTAAGGATTTGATACGAGGAATAATTCTAAGATAATAAACGACTTAGTTCTCGTTTATTATGGTTGTAAAACGACGGCAGAAGCCACAATTAATGAGCTAAGATTAAAATTTTCAAGAAATACTAGGAAATATTCCCAAACGAAATAATAAACCTTTAAAAATCCAAATTGAAAGCAACAATTATGGGAAGATAGCCTATTACTACTACCCGGAACTACCAACCGAATATTACAAAAATTGTAGCCTGCCGCGTGGAAAGATAAATATGAGATTCCCAAGCAAATCAGGGGTCCTAAAGAGTTATCAGAAGTTATCAGCCGGAGATTTGAATTAAAGCAGATCAGGTCCCCCAAAAAGTTATGAAGTGTTTAAACCGAAAGTAGAATATGAATTTGACGGATCTAATAAGGCTTTACAGTAGGCTTTAGTAACCCACTTCTTAAAAATACAGAACGGCCAGCAAACATAATTAATGTAATATAAATAAGCAAAGTTATACTAATAACATAATATCTTATTTTAGTGCTACGTTGGGGTTTGGAACCTTCGGCAACATGCACTAAAACAGAGTTTTATCCACAATACCGAAACAGAACTTTTGCACTCGACGCGCGTTTCGCTAACCATGATTAAAATTCATCTCCTGATGATGAGAACATGGTTAGCGAAAAACGCTTCGAGTGCAAAAATTCTGTTTCGGTATTGTGGATAAAACTCTGTTTTAGTTAGCTTATTTTAGTGGTTTGATCAAACCTAAGCGAGCCACAGATTATCAACTAAAATAAATATAGTCACAAAGTGCCTGAGGGCAACATAAGAGAAAGGGATGATCAAAATAGCTACTTAAGGCCACAACAGTGTTATAACAGCTAGTGCATATATATTTATTAACCGTATGTAGAATAAAATTAATTTACATTAATAAATGCAGCAACCTTAAGCTCATTGACAACAAATCGAATCAATAAATTTAAAATCAATTAACCGAAGAGGTTAATACTCAATAATTCTTACCACAAAATATCGCATCTTTCGTTGCTAAATGCAGCATATAAAATGAAATTTAAAATCTTTTATAGTGGCAGAATCAGACTGTTACACACCTTAGCTGTCTAGAGAAAAGAACTGGGTCGTAAAAACTGGATTTCACAAATTATTCTGTTCTGCTGAATATCAAGATCATTATGAAAATGATGAAGAGAAGATCAAAACTTTAAATGTAACAATCATTAAGGCAGCAAGTTCCCTAGAGGCCAACTTTAAATGTAACAATCATTAAGGCAGCAAGTTCCCTAGAGGCCAGTGAACAGCTATATGTCGTCTGAAAAGACTTTGAGGACTCCATGTTTGAGGGATCTTGAAGCCAAATGCATTGACTTATGAAAAACAATATAAATAAAGAATATGTTTAATAGTTGGAGAACGACAATAATGAGCTGATCGCAACCTGCAAAAGCATGCTCACGTCAATTACGTGTTTCGAAGAAGAGAACAAAGTGTATTCAAATGCTACAAGATGAAATAACGGTGAAAAATATGATTTGCTTACATATACCTGGATCCTGTTAGACAGTTCTACTAAAGCAGACTGTAATGCAAATGTGGTTAATTTATTTGATACTAATAATGCCTCTCATCCGAACTCCACAAATTTGGAACCTTGTACTTCTAAAAGGAAACTGTTAACTTTAGAGGATGAAAATATCAGTCTACTTATTTATCCAAGTGTAGCAACCTAAATGTATTTTTTATTGAATCGTTTATTAAACCAGGCGTAACTTTTGCTAATGTAGTATTTGTAGTTTACCTTGAATATCTAGGACAAACATAAATTCTTGCAATGTGTTTGTTATTGTGAATAATAAGCCAATTGGTTTATTAAGATTATAAGTCAAGCATGCATGTTGTAAGCTTAGCAAATAAAATATGTGAATATGGATGTATAGGCGTAGGGAAGTAGCGACCTCACCGCCCAAGAGTCCAGAAACTCGTGCAACAGCCTCTTATTGAGGGTTGATGAGCGGGCTAAGCCTAGGGCACTTTCTTGTCCTTGGGGAGATAAATCCTCCCAAAAATCGGATGAGCTACTAGTAGTCAACGGTATGGGAATGCAGAAGGCAACGGGAAACCACTGCATTAAAGATCTTAATATATTTCCTCAGGACATTCTCCTGTATTATATATATGTCATGTTGAAGGAACAAGAACAAATTGCCCCCAGTCCCGGGCAGACCTTCAGTGGTCGGGGGGTGCGAATATCACCCGATCTCGACCTGATAGGGTAATAAAGAGAATCGCCACTTGGAATGTTGGAAGTTTATATGCAGCGGGAAAATTTCAAAATGTGGTCCAAGATATGAACAGGTTAAAAATAGACGTCCTCGGAGTGAGCGAAACGGGAAATATTTTTCCTACTCGTGTAGCATGGGCCCGAACCATAGGGGTGGTGTGGGAATCTTTGTGGATGGAAAGTTACAACCATCGATTAAAGTCGTTGACCCTATTTCCGACCGTGTCATTCTTATCCACTGCATGGGCAACCTGTCGACATCAATGTTATCCAAGTATACGCACCAACTGCCGAAAAGCCAGACGAAGACCTGGAGCTATTCTACCAACAGATAGATGAGGCACTGAAAGTAACAAAGTCCACCGAAATCAATATCCTAATGGGTGATCTTAACGTCAAGGTTGGACGAGGTCGTGTTGGAAATACAGTAGAGGCACATGGGTTAGGAGAAAGAAATGACGGAAGCGACGGATGAATTGAGTACTGCCAATAAAACGAATTCGTAATAACGAATACATGGTACAACCTTCCACTCCGACGCCTTTACACCTGGCCATCACCCCAAGATACTTACCAACATATTGTACGCAACCAAATTGATTATGTAATGATCAATAGACCCTTCAGAAACAGCATTAAAAAACTACCACACTTCCTGAAGCAGATGTGGAATCGGATCATAATC
Source organism: Pissodes strobi (assembly GCA_016904865.1). Classification (NCBI taxonomy): domain Eukaryota; kingdom Metazoa; phylum Arthropoda; class Insecta; order Coleoptera; family Curculionidae; genus Pissodes; species Pissodes strobi. The sequence continues at coordinate 56,664 of MU184620.1, read as the reverse complement.
CGGTATGTTCAAAACTCCGATTAAAGTTAGCGAAAATTCAAAAGAAACCTGAGAAAAAAAGTACCAAATATCAAAACACTACAATATCCAGAAGTCAAATTAAGCTACCAAGAACACATTAATAACGAGGTCGAAAGAATTTCAATTTCAGAAGACGTAGAAGAAGATTGGTCCAAAATCGAAAGTGCCTTCTTAGCAGTCAATAACACCGAACTTCCTGGACTCAAGATCACTTCCAAACAGCAGTGGATGACAAACGCTATCCTAGAAATGATGGAAGAACGTAGGAAATGCATGTGTCGAGGAGATAATAATGGATACCGGACTTGTCAAAGAAAGGTCCGCCAGGAAATCAGAGCAGCGAAAGAAAAATTGATGTCTCAACTGTGCGCTGAGGCGGAACGATTCTCCCACATTGGCGATAGTTTTCATCTCCATCCAATTGGGATTCAAGAGTGGATTTGGGACCAGAGATGGTATTTTCAGCCTGCAAATGCTTGTCCAGAACTGCCTAGACCAACGAAAAGACGTATTTATATGCTTTATAGACTACGAGGAAGCATTTGACAATGTCAGGCATGATTGCAATATTTGGATGAATTAGGTTTGGACGCCTGGATGAAGGAATTATCCGCAATTATCTACTGGGACCAAACCGCCGAAGTACGTCTTCCATTTGCCAGTGGAACAGAAGAATTCCCAATCAGGAGATAATTAAAGCTGATGATGCTAACATGGTTAGCTAAACGCGCGTCGAGTTTAAAAATTCTCTTTCGATATTGTGGATAAAATACTGTTTTAGTGCATTTTGCCGAAGGTTCCAAACCCCAACATACTTGTATATTAGTGATCTTGCAAAACTTAAGATACATGGTAAATTTCCATCTGAAGGGCCAATGATAATCGATACCTCAGTTCCTTACAACCACCTGCTGCATCTTGATAAGTCTATTAACGTGTATTTTTCGCGACATGATGAAGACGCACTAGTGTAGCAAATAGATAATATATATATATATATATATATATATATACAGTCGTGCGCATTGAAACTGGGACTTCACGACAGATCTTGTTATTTTTGCAATTTTTGGTAAATCAGAATTTTACCTGCTAACATGGCATGTCCATATGACGTTTTGACCTTAGACAATTTAAGGTTTTGACAAACGCACTAGGGAAAATATAGTCTTTTTTACATTCATTAGGTTATGTTTTGTGACCTTGTCACCTTTGTCATCGCTTTTTCACAAAATTATTTAAACCATTATTCTTCTACAAAGAGTGATAGTGTTCCAGCAAGTTTCGTGACCACAACCCTAAGCAATAATATCGAGAACGTGAAATATAAAATCAAGCAAAGTCCCTATTGAATAACACAAAATTGAACTTGGTTTTTACAACTTATTTTAAAAAAACATAGTCGGTAAAAAATAATGCGCGTTCCGTGTAATGATACTATTAATATTTTATAGCAGAACCATTTTTTTTCCAAAATCGCATGGATTCTTGTGGGTATAGAAGCGACTAAGTTTTGAGTATAATATTCCTCGGTCATTATGCTGTTCCAAACTTCCACGATTTTTGTCCATAATTCCTCCCTGTTTACGGGTTTAAAATTTGACACTTTTTTACCATCAGTCCCCAAACATTCTCGATCGGATTAGCATCAGGACTCCTATTTGGCCAAGGTAACAATTCAACCCGATTTGCTTCCATCCATTCTGTTACCCGGCGAGTAGTGCCATTATGAATGATTGAAAGTTTTTTCCATAAGAGAAAACTACTCTTTGCCAAAAATGTACGTCCGCCAGAACATATTCCAAACACCAACCAATTATTTGCTCTTTGTTACCATTAGTGATGAAAGGTTTCTTGGCTGCAGAACCATTTCTTAAATTAGAGAGACTTTTGACTCTTTTACTGGCAGATGCTGGAAGCCCTGTATTGTTTTTACGTCAGAAGCGCCTCCGAATGGATGTTCTTCCAGGTAATGAATTAAATTATTGTTCAGTTCCTCAGTTGTCCTAAATGAAGCCCTGTCCTTCTTTCGACGCTCTGTGTCGCACGCCTTTTCACATAAACATTATGCACCGTACTTTTCGGTTTCCCAACACTCACAGCCACACTTCTTACTGGCAAACCCTCTTCAAACAAAGTAACTATTTTAGTTTTTTCGACAACGGATCATTACGGCATATTTATTGTTTCTCTGTCAAATTTGACATACCCCGTTATTGCCTCAGATATGTGCTGGTGTCGTTTTACAATGTGAAAAATCGGGTGTCCCACTTTTAATGCGTGTGACTGTATATATATAT
>MU184620.1:30157-44540 GCA_016904865.1 Pissodes strobi | reverse complement strand
CAGCCTTTTACCCATAAATTTCAAAAACTCAGCTTTATACTATGGATTCTTTTCACCATAACACCGTTTTCAGTGTGAAAATTGTTATAAAATCCATGTGATGATGGTCTCACAAAAAATGCTCTTATTAGAGCTCTCAGCAAATTGCTCATCAGATTTCCATATCATGCGAGCAGTCAACAAATACTTGAATAATGAAGTTCTCCATCAAACTATACAAACATTGTCAAAAATGTTTACATTGACCTTTTCGGTAGAGAAGCTTTAATTTTCCAACTTAATCTAATTGCATAAACCATCAGCCTTTTAACCGTAAACTTTAATAACTCAGCTTTATATGATAGATTCTTTTGATCATAAAACCGTTTTCAGTTTGAAAATTCTTATAAAATCCTCTTCTAAAGCGATGCTCTCAAAAAAAACACGGTTATAAGAGTTCTCAGCAAATTCCTCATGAGATTTCCATATCATGCAAGAAGAGTCAAATCTGTAAATAATCAAGTTTTATAAATCTATCAAATTACACAAACATTTTCAAAAGTTTTTATATGCCTTTTGCGACAACCTAATCGAATTGCGAAAAACTATTCCTCAACGTCGATATATTTATTTACATCAAAGAGTTTTTAAGTAGAAATTGTCATCTTCGCGTCTCCCCAGTGTAAGATAATGTTCTAAACTTTTTCACGCCCCCTATTTCAATATCAAAAGTGAACTTAAGTTTATTAAAAAATTTAATCATAATAAAGAGAAGTAGACAAATGTGGCACTGTAACATCGTATAATGTAGAAAAATATAGTAATATTTAGCTTATTTTCTGATGGCTCATCTACTCTTCTGTTTTAGTGATGACGTGTGTGTGTTAAGCGCATGTGGCACTGCAGCCGTTATACATTTCGAAAGTTCAACTGGGGATGACGAACATTTTTCAAATGTACAACTTATACATAAGAATGTGGAACGCGACAAATATTTGGTAGGTTTTTGTTTTTCTGTGATATCGATGTGATTATTGCAGTTTGCACTGAATGACTTAGTTGCATCATACGTAGCTTAATCATAATTTCAAATCGATATTTTATGAAGTAAAAACTAGGGTTTGCGTTTTCATTTATTTTACTCGGTTTTTATTGTTGTAATGTTTAGATTTGTTGATGCAGCTAATGTGTGTTAAAGTTTATCAGAAAACTTCATATATGTGGGAATAACACACTGTTAATTACATTCAATAATTATTTCAAATAAACTTATTTTATTTAATGCATTCACAAAAAAAAATCCAGTAGGATCAGATCCGCAGATTTCTCTGTCAACTAATCTCCATGCGCAATTTAAATGCTCATCAGGATGTTCATGCTTCATTCATTGATACAAATGACATTTGATAGTGTTCAATGTATAATTTCTTTCATAGATCTGTAAAAAGTATTCTATACCATGAGAATTTATATCAAAAATGCCCTAATCAGCAAATAAATATTGCCTGTCTGTAGGCTTTTTCTTTAATATCTTCTCTTGCTTGCCATCGATAGTTTTTATTATGTTTGCATAAAATCATATATAGTGCTTCAGTGCTTCAGCAACGCAGTACGTCGTTCCGGCGGCATCTTAATCTAGCCCTTAAACACTGGTATATAAAGTATTTTGTTTTTTTAAAGTTCGAGCAACATCTTAATATTGATCAATTGACACCTTATTTTGCTTTTAGAATGGTCACAAATCTTCACATGATAGCCCTGAGCATAAAATCAATTCTGTATATTCTTGCTGCGTTACACACTTACCATACGATGAAAAAAGTGTTCCTCTGAAAGCTAAAGTAACCAAGTGCCATATGTGTCTGTAAGTAGAAATCTTTGATAAAAACGCCAATATGCACATACTTTTTTTGAGAATTTCTCTGTTAAGGGTTTGAGGAAAAACTTCTAATGGACGCTAAAGCGTAGGTGAGGATCGAATCGAGAAGAAGTACGCAATCCTTATGTCTTGTTATTATAATTGGCTGAATCGTTAGAAGTTTTTCAATGTCAGTTAATGAAATTGTTAGAAATAAAAAAAAGAGGCAGAGACAAGGGAGAGACCGATTACTGACCCAGTAAATGTGTCCATTGTTATTTATCGCTTTTTGTTTCACATAACTTCTTATACTTATTTCCTTGTCACTATCTGAGGAAATGAACGTAGATGGAGCAGTCATCGCTTTCACCGTGGTTGCCAATTCGCGTGTAATTTCTGTACATACATTTTGATGTTGTTTTTTTATTCACCTTAAATTATTGTCTTTTATTAGTGATTAGAGTGGGTGTGTTGGAACGTATTAAATAAGATGTTACATGTATAATTCCCCATTATAGTTTTAACCATGAACCTGTCTTCTACTCGTAAACAGACATAAGTTGTTCGTTCTCAATCTATTTTATCTTTCACTAGTGATGGTGATTATAATATTGAAAATCGTATGTTATGTAATATTAAAGCACCTACAGATGGAAATGATGCATCAACTAAAAATTATGTTGATTCTACTGCCAGCCAACTTCGTGATCTTATGAGTAGTCTGGATGAGTCTATTCATACTTTTAGTGGGTGGGTTAATAATATCAATGGTAAATTTGGAAACGATGCTGAAAAATTCAAAGATCGAATAGGCAAAGTAGAAATCAGCATAAAGTATATTAATGAGGGAATTTTGGTTATAGAGAAAACGGTCGAAGCTACCAAGAAAGATATTATTAAGATGTTGAAGCTTGACTATAATCAACTAGAAATTCGAGTAAAGGATTTCCTTAATATCCTAGTAACTAATGCATTGAAACCTATTTCCACTGATTTGGATAAACTTAAAAAAAGAAAATACTCAAATTTTAAAAGCAAAATTGCATGCAGATTATAAACATTTGGGAAAAATGATGAAATATATAGCAGCTACTGTTATAGCTAATGCACTAAAACCCATTACTGATGATTTGGATAAACTTAGAGGCTATCATATAGCACAACCACTAAATATAAAGTAGAATTCAGTATAAAAAACATTGATGTAAACATTTATATTCAGTTCAAGAATGTCTACAGTTGCGAATGCTAGAGAGCAAGTAGTAAAAGAACTTCATCGTCCTGCTCGAAAAAAAAATGTAGAAGAAGATTCAATATGGTTTGAATGATACCTTTGCCACAGATCTTGCCCAACTCGATCAGTATTCTCGTGAAAATAATGGGTATAAGTATATACCAGTCGTAATTTATTGTTTTTCAAAATATCTAAACTCGAGCCATAAAATCTAAATCTGCTCAAGATGTTTCAAAGGCGATTGCCCATATATTGAAGACATCGAAGAGAATCCCAAAGAAACTTGTTTCTGTTAACGCTAAAGAATACTATAATGACTCATTTCAAAATCTTATGAAACAATATGGAATTCGCCACATACATTTAGTGTTTTAAAAGCATCTATTGCAAAACGTGTAATTCGAACTATAAAGAAGAAACTGTTTAGACTATTCACATTAAATGGCAACTACATGTGGATAAACTTGTTGGAGCAAGTTACAGATACTTACAATAACTCAAGGCATAGAACGATTCAGATGCGGTCGAGAGATGTTAATAAATCGAATGAGAAAAAGCTATTAGATTCTATATTTGGCCATATTAAAGTTGTTGGAAACGAAAATTGAAAGTGGGTGATATCGTTTGAATAAGTAAATATAAATATATTTTTCAAAAAGGATATACTCCAAATGGGACTACCGAGTTTAAAATATCTCAAGTAAAAATCACGAGTCCGACAACTTATATATTAGAAGATTTTCGAGGACAGCCTGTTTGTTTTTATGAAGAAGAACTACAAAAAAACTAAACAGCCTAACGTTTTCTTAATAGAACAGGTTTTGAAAAAGAAGGGAAATAAAATGTTTGTGAAGTGGCTTGTCTTCGATAAATCTTATAACAGCTGGATCGATGGATCCAAAGATGTAAGATAAATTATATATAAATATTAATTTCCCGAGGTTTTCCTCTCAATCTTAAAAATGTCTTTCTTTTGTAAGGAGTGCGAGGAAAATGCTTCTTCTCATTCGCATAGACTTAGTCATAAACATAAACATAAAGATAAACATTCCTATTCGAATCTCGTTTCGCATAGGACCTGTTTGGTGTTCCGGGCAAATAGAGCACTGCGTGAATTTATATTCTACAAATCGCGAATTCTAGGCATAGAATCACAATTTTCGCTAGTTTATAATTGATATTATAGACTAGGAATAGAACCGTAAGTGGTAATTTTTCAGTGTGCGGGGGCGTAGCCCCGTTTTTAACCGGAAATGGACAATAGGGATGACGACAATGTGTCGTTAATGTCCATAGAGTCGGACACCGACAGACCCCTTGACCGAACTATCGTTCTCGGAATTATTCCTAAGCTAGAAATAAACCAAGGGACATGCACAGCATGTGCACATTTACTGCAAATATTAGGCTCGGCGGATGCATCTGACGCCAAGAACCTAAGAACTGCAATAACGAGGTGTAGAATACACTTTCGAGAAAAGCATATTAACCTATGTAAACGGCCAGCACAACCCAGAATCGATACAGGAAGGAGAAAGAAAGAGATTCCCGCACCAAGCAACAACAGCTCTCCGGAAACGAACGTAAACACCAAAAAACAAAAACTCGCCGAAAAAGCAGACACAAAAACAGTAACTACAAAATATGTAAATAGAGAGCCTATACACAACGAAGTTCCGTCTGCCCGAACCGAACAGGAACCGGCTTCGTCTATCGCGGATCCTGGGCTCCTGATACACGAAAACGAAAAAGACACCTTTAGGGTGCCTTTTAAAACCATACCTTTTAAGAAGAACTTCAGGGTTATCAAACTTGATAAGGGAGGGCCACCCCCAATACCCACAAGCAATAGTTTTCAACCACTATCAGATACTGAAGTCGAGGAAACTAGCAGCATCGCTTCATCAAATGTCCCAGTTAAGCGGCAAATCTTAACAAAAACAAAACCGAAGACTAAACCGAAAGCACCCTTAGCAAGTAAAAAGACACAGCCACCGCCCATAGTAATAAAAGGAAGGCCTGTCGATCATAGCACCCTTAGAAGCGACCTCGGGGCCATGCAGATCGAGAAATTTGCCCTCAAATACACCCGAAACTCGGTCATCGTATACTGTGAGGCCGAAAAAGACTGGGAAACGTTAAAAAGGTACCTCGAAAGAGAAAGCACAGAGTACCACTCTTACGCGCGCCAGAGTCAAAAAACTCATGCCTTCGTCTTAAGAGGCCTCGACGGGCAAGTAACGCAAGAAGAGATCAAACAGGCACTACTAGAAGAGTATGACTTACATGCTAAATCAATCTTCCAGTTGAAGAAGACACTTATGCCACTATATTTAGTCGTCCTAGAGGCAAACATTACGCTAAAATTTCTAAACCAAAAAGTTAGAACTATTCTAAGCGTACGTGTCTCGTGGGAAAACAGGCGCAACACTAAACCACTCATGCAGTGTAAGAGGTGTCAGGCCCACGGACATTCAGGAACCTATTGCAAGAGACAGATTTCGTGCTCAAAATGCGCCGGGGCACATGAAATCATACACTGCACGGCAGATTTTGTGAAATGCTCGAACTGCAGTGGCGAGCATCGCTCGATAAGCACGGAGTGTCCCGTGTACCTGTACAAGCTGGAACAATTACAACCCCCGAAAGCTACAAAACAACAGCAAATCTATAAGCCCGCTCCGCCACCAGCCCGGCCAGCGTGGCAAAACCGGGGAAATCCAAACGCAGCCGATGAAAGCGAACAACAAGAGTTCGATAGAAACTTCCCCCAGATTAGAGGCAGCCAAGCCAAGCTGACCGAAGGCGCTAGGCAACAACAGGACATAAATATGCGACAGGTTAGTGGCAATAGCAGGCAAAGTCAGATTAATTCTCATAATCACTTATCAAACACTCAAAATGTAAATAATATAACAAATAATCTTACATCTCTTCAAAACGCAATCGATAGAATTAATCATTTAGTAAACATCGAACAACTTATTCTCTGTTTAGAGGAGTACGCGTTGGTGCTGGAGTCTTGCGGAGGGAATAAAATGCAGATTATCCAAGCATCGATGCGTTTCTTCTCTGAAGAGATCAATAAGTATAGTATCTAATGTATATAAAAATTGTAAGCTGGAACTGTCATGGTCTGCGAACCAAGCTCGCGGAATTCAAGAGTTATATTCAGCATTCTAACGCAAATATCATACTCTTGAACGAGACAAATCTCGAACAAGATTTTGCGTTAAAATTCACTAATTGGAAAATAGAGAGATTTGATAGGCCCGATCGACAGGGAGGGGGCGTGGCCTGTCTTATCCGTAGATCACTGTTATATAAACGAATATTAAACCTACAATCCCGCATTGAGCATGTAGCCGTCGAGCTGACAAGTGGTCTGCGGGTAATCGGCGGGTACGCACACCCGCGTCTCCGCCTCTTAGAAGAAGACTTCTTGAATCTGCTTCCTGCAAACAAAAGATCTATCCTGTTAGGGGACTTGAATGCCATGCACGTCAACTGGGGCGGCAGATCTAACAGGAAGGGTCGTTTGCTATACGGGATAGTAGAAACATACCCGGACATCGTGTTTCATCGCACTCCAAATCCTACACACTACCCGGCAAATTATCCCACCCCCTCGTTCTTGGATGTTGCTGTTTCTCGGGGAATTACAAACTACACTCGGCTTCGGGAGCTGAATATTCTCAACTCCGATCACTTGCCAATAGAGATCGGCCTACGAGGCGGCCCCTCTCCCACCCGGGACAAGGTATTATCATACCATAATCTCAATTGGCGAGTGTTCAGACAAAGAATGAACGAAGTGACTGTTGTTCCTAGACAAATTGACAGCATCCCTGAACTCGAAAGTGAAGTCCAAGCCCTTATTACAAACCTCCAGCACGTCAGAGACGAAATGTGCACGGTTGTTGAAAGACAAACGTTCACGGAATACCTTCCCGACCCTATCCTTGACTTAATCTCCTTTCGCAACCGTATTCGAAGGAGATGGCAGAGAAACAGAGCTAGAATCGATCGACTTCGAATCACAGCCTTGACGGAGGAGATCCGGGTACAAATCCGAACCTTCCGTAATGCGAGATGGATGACATACGTTAACACAATAAGCCAAGAGGACGGCTCTCTCTGGAAGCTCACCAGGCGAGTTCGAGGAGGCCCCGCGGATTTCCCTGAAATTCACTCTCATGGTAACGTCATAATTGACAATCATGGGAAAGCGGAAGCCTTCGCGGACCACCTGGAGAGCGTCTATGGAGACACGCCAGATGTCACACCTTTCCATCAGCAGGTAACAAACACCGTGAACCTGTTTAAGAACAGGAAGTACCCTATTTCACCTTCAACGCTAGAAAAGCTCCTCATTACGCCGAATGAGATTCGCAAAACTCTCTGTCGTCTGCCTAAGAATAAAACTCCCGGCCCCGATGGCATTCCGTACATTCTTTTAAAGAATCTACCGAATAAAGCCATCATACACCTCATGCATATTGCCAATGCAATTATCCGCCTTCAGCACTTTCCTTCTCCCTGGAAAAGAGCCGTAATCGTACTGTTCGCTAAGCCCAACAAAGATACGAGGCTCCCGGCATCGTATCGCCCCATCTCACTTTTGAACACTCTCGGAAAAGTTACAGAGAAACTTCTCTTGCCGAGAATCAACGACGCAGTGGAAGGCCTACACATTCTGCCGCCCGAACAGTTCGGATTTCGCCGTGGGCACAGTACTACCATGCTTGCGGCGAAAATAGCGCATGAAATCTATAATGGCTTTAACGAAGGCAAGCACACTGCGCTGTTGCTTCTTGACATAGAGAAAGCGTTCGATCGAGTATGGCACGATGGATTACTTTACAAATTATTTGTAACACATAGCCTCCCTCTTCATATAGGAGCCCTCATCGTGTCATATTTGAAAGAGCGCACCTTCTCTGTACGGATCCAGAGCTCCGTGTCCACTGTAAGGCACATCAAAGCGGGTGTGCCACAGGGAACAGTACTTTCACCTCAGCTCTTTAGTCATTATATAGCTGACTATCCGTCTCATCCCTCTAGTTCTTGCGCTTTCTACGCAGACGATAATGTGATATTTTCACAATCGACGATAGCTCAAGTTGCAAGAGACAACTTAGCAGGGCATATCGAGCGCATTTTGCCATATTTTAACAACTGGAAAATCAGCCTAAACGCGTCGAAGACTGAGCTTGGTATCTTTACTCGAAGAAGAAAAGACACTGAAATCACTCCGATCGTAATAAACGATACCGAAATCACGCCGAGTGATAGCGTAAAATACTTAGGCATAGTCTTCGACAAAAAGCTGAATTTTTCTAAACATATTGCAGCGATAAGATCAAAGAACGTGGTAATACGCAAAAGTTTGGATCTGCTGGTCGCTACGAGATCTTATCTTAGCCCAGCAAATAAACTTACAGTATACAAATCAATAGTAAGACCGGCACTATTGTATGGAGCCCCAGTTTGGTGCTCTGCGGCAAACTGCCATATAAAAAGTATTCAAACTATACAGAACAAGTACCTAAGATCTGCGCTGTCTCTGACGGTCTTCGACCGTGTCAGGACCGAAGATCTGCATGCGATGACCAAACTCGAGTATATCGATCAATACATTGACAAGGTAGCAAGCAAGTTCTTCGAGTCTGGCATTAGAGGATCGTCATTGACAGCGCATATCGCAGACACAAGGTATAACCCGCAAAACAGGCCAAAGTATGGGCCAATTTATCATAAAACAACGCTCTTTTATAAAGAATTACAACCACCTTAAAAGTTTCATAATTCATCTCTTGTGTATTTGTATATATGTAAATAATGTAAATATAGTGTAAATAGATCATTTGCCAATGCCCTTTTGGCAATACTTTCAAAAACAATACTCCTCAAGTTAACACGAGCGCAGAAATCCACTAGCTAACAAAAGTGGACCGAGGCGTCAGGACTAGTCTGGTGATATGCCCCGCCTACCATTGTTCGGACAATGGAGGAGGGGCTTGTCAAGGGACTGATCCCCCATATATAAGAATACCGGAATCGAATCGCTGCAATATGATTCAAACGATGAAACACGGTGACCGCCATCGAGCTTGGTCCGTTTCCATTAAAGCTCCTTTCCTGGAACTGGAAACAGTATGCACTATCTCCAATATCTTGTAAATATATATATATATGTAAATATCACCTTGTACATAACTCAAACTATGTACATATATTATATATGTTGTTCTGTTTAACGAGCAGTAGGGTTTTTAGCAATTTTTTCCCTACATATTACACAGCTAAACCACATCCTGAACAAAAGTATACGGTCTATCGTACCCATATGGGCAACAATCAAAATGAGCACGAATGAGGGGCTCTGCCCAAGTATTCTGAAATCCTGCTACATATTGCCACTAACTGCCGTCGATAAGGGCCGACACCAGCCCCCTACTACGTAGGTGTTTGTAAACGCGTGATACTTATAAGTCAATACTATGCTATAGACAATAGAGAGTCCGCGAGGCAAATTATATCAATGACGGCGGTTCCCGGCCTTACATAATCTGTAAATTTGAAAATAAATGTATTACACATTACATAAAGATAAATGTTGTGTTGAGCTAGAAGCAGGCGCGAAATTGTTAACACCGCATTCAAAAATAGAATGATTAGTTAGATGCTTTCTACCAAATTACATCCTATAGATATGATGCTATATTTGGAGGAACTTAAATCTAAAATGATTCGTTTGATAGAAAAGGGCCTTTCGGACCATTTAAATCTTAAAGTTAATATGGAAGAATGATAGTCTGTTTGGCCCTTCAGTTTTACAATGTCATTTCTTTTAGTTATATTGATTCCTATCGTCTGTAAGAAAAATATACATCGAAACCAGATAAATAACCTATTGAATTATATGCGAGTATTTATTTAATTAAACCTGAACATTTTGAAGAAAAAAAGATATGGCTAATTTAAATTTGGCGGGCAAACGACAGCGCCCGTCTCGTGCCCCATCTGTGCTCATTTCACAGAAGAAAGAACAATCGGAATATTCTCTTTGAAATGCATCCTTTGATGTCTTTCAGACAAATTTCTTTAGCGTCGGCCATTTTTAAATGGGAAAATCCAGGTCCGTCTTACGCTTTTTCCAAATTTCGCAAACAGGTAGGTATTCACATTATTTATCATGTATTTGTCAGATACTATGGAAGTAGTATGGGAATTTGTATATAATATTGTAGTATAACGTACCCGGGTCAGTTCAACATAGTTGAATGAGACAGGTAAAATTGTGCTTTGTCTTTATTTTGCCAATGATCGTCAAATTAGATTAAAAAGAAAACCAATACCTACGTTGTGTTATTATTATATCTTACACAATTTTTATTTATTCGGATTGCGCTTCGACTAAGCACAATTAGCGAAATTTGAGGGAAAGGTGCATCATGTGAATTAAACCACAGTTTCCTAATACGCCTAATTTATTAAAGAAAAGCGTGCCGGACTCAGCCTGGAATTCACAAGGGGAGAGAGTACGGCAGAGGAACCCTCGATCTAAATTCCTAAACCGAATTTTGCTGTATAATCCATTAGGATTATAATTAACTAAATTACTGTCTCCCGTACCACAATTTGTAGTTCTACACTTGCAACAATACAATTAAAACTGAAGAGATAGCTCTCCGGTCGGGAATCGAACCCGAGTCTCCCGCGTGCCAGACGCGGATGTGAGAACCACTACACTACCGAAAAGGGGTGTTAGTCAGCCAGACGCCGCTGGAGGGTACTGAGGTCCTGGGATACGGAGGCTACTCAGCTAAAGTTGAGATTAGGGCCAATATCTCTAGAATGATCATTACATTTATAAGTAGAATATCTTCCCGTCAGGGTAGGAAAATGTTAGTAATTTCACAAAAGCTCTTACTTGCAATCACTGTCATACTGAAACCAAAATTTCAGCACGAGAAGCCAGCAAACAATACATTTTTGTTTTCATTTAAAGCAGTGTTGTTCACAGCATAAAACGATTTCATTAAATATATACCATCAAACATGAATTATCAATGAGAATAAAAGAAATAATAATTGTGCAAATTATGTCAATAACAATATCAAAATATATACACGTGTTATGCCATCAAATAATAATTATCAATGAAAATAGAGGAAATATTTATGCAAATTAGGTTAATAACAATATCAAAATATATACACATGTTATGCCATCAAATATTAATTATCATTCAAAAGAGAAGAAATATTTATGGAAACTATGTTAATAACTATATCAAAATTTATACACATATTATGCCATCAAATATTAATTATCAATGAGTATAAAATATATAATGGTACAAATTATGTTAATGACAATATTATAAGTTTCATTTTACCGACTTGTAATAACATATTGCAACACAGAAGCAAAACAGTTCACCAAAATAAACCGTACACTCCGCTGGCTTCTGACTCTCTATTTTCCCGTTCTCGAGCAATGCCTTTCGGATCTCCTCCAAAAAAACCTCGCAAAAACTCGACTTCAATTTATGACTTGATTTATCTTTTACATTTATAAAGGGTGTCTCAAAATACACACATATAAAGGGTGTCTCAAAAATGATTGTATCAGGTCTAATGAAATAGTATTTTAAAGAGGTGGGTTATCTCAATATTTATAGATATGTTACTGCTAATATCCGAAATACGTTATTATGCATAAAACCCAAGCAAATTAGGAATTATGGATAATGGCTAAAACCCTTAATTATCGATATGAACCAAAGATATTAGACGCAAAAAAGTTAAAAAAAAAAATAAAATTGTTTTTTGGTTCCAACTGTATATTGTTTCATATTTTAAAAGATAACTTTTTTAATATCGTTTTCCTCTTTTTTTTAAGTTTTTTTTCGCCGAAAACTGCGTTTCTCTTATTTTTTTTTATTAAGGTTTTTTATTTCGTTTTACACCTAATACTTTTAATAACATCCCCAACAATTTTTTGTTTTTTTTCTTATTTGGTTTTATAATACTTTTAGTGACTCCGAAAAATCTTTTTTTTTTATTTTTTTTTCTTATTGCGTAATACTTTTATTAACCTTCCGAATAATCTTTTACGTTTTTTTAAATTTTTTTCTCATTTTTTCGAAAATGTTTGGGAATCCTTTTTTTTTTCAATTTTTTCCCACTTTTCCAAAACTTTTTGTTATTTTTTATAACGCATTTTTTTCATCACATTTTTGCCATCTCCGACCACGTAGCTGAACTCCTTCGCTTTTTTTCGCCGAAAACCGCGTTTCAATTTTTCCCGTCTTTTCGAAAATTTTGGGTATCGGGGGAGGTGGGGGGTATAACGCCTACGTACATAGTCTATAGGTATCGAAAAAAATATATAGATTTGTTTTTATAAGTTACCAACCTTTGTCTTTCTTTCGGGAAAGAAAAAGAGTGAGACTGCAGTTATAAGATTTATGTTCACAGTTCGGTACACAGCAAACATGTTTTCCCCTTCTGTTATTCATTTCATCCAAATATTCTCTTAATACTTTTGACACAAACACACAAAACGAAATAAAAACAAAAACCTAGCACCTAGCAGAACGTAATGTCACAATACAAAACACGCAGCGCGCATGCACTGGTGAAATGTAATAATAATCTTAAAGCGATGGTCGGGCGACACTGGTTCCCCACGAATAATGGCTGATTTACGTTGCGCGTCGAGGGTGCGCGTACTGATGAAAAATAATAGAAATGGGATTTCTTCTGTGCTCATTTCCCTTGAAGCGAGACAAAGAAGCCATGGCAGCTTTTTCTCTCTCGAATGATTTATTAACATTGGGTGCGCGTCTCTCCCTTGTCTCTGGTAGAGCTAACGAGACAGAGTCTTGAAGCTTCTCATTTATTCTACTTAGATATATTTTAGATGAAACAATTCTAATTTCAGTAAAGGAAAAGTACCTGAGGTGCTTATTGTCACGATAGAACCACCTGAATCGGTGCCAAGCATTGGCAAAGGTTGTTTTATAGAATCTCACGTGTCGAGGGCCCTGAAAGATCTTCGAGGGGAGACTATAGCCAAAGAAATATCCGATGGCTTGCCATTTTTAGAATACGAGCTTCACAGGCTGTTGGTCAACAAGTTGAAAATAAAAGGGATGAATGCAATATTTAGTCTTAAGATTCGTATTAGTGTCGGTGAAAAGATGCTGATTGGAGTCGCTACTGGCACCGCGATATACCTGCCTTGTTTACCATCACCAGATTTGCCCATGTTGGTAACTGACAAAGTGTCTGATGAAAAACTAGTGGCGGAGTTGCAGGAAATGCTGAATCAGACCGTTAAGAAAAATAGGGAAATTTATCAAATTAAGGTATGAGAATAAAATTATATATTTAATAACTATTGTAAGAATATGTGTATAGAATCTTGTAAAATACTTTTTAAAACTTGAATACCTTCGCGTCTATTATTTTTTTTTAATTAATTGATATTGGGAAAGTTAAATTCAAGTTTTCCAGGTTTTCACAAAGCTTGTTCTGTAATATACATTTAGAGGAAAATATACCTCATTCATCGAATCAAATCGAATTTTGATTTGCTACCAATTCTGTCGCAATTTTTGTAAATCTATTTAGGTAAAATGATGCTTATCTTAATTTTAAATTCTAGGATGACAATCATATTCAAAAAGCTTTGTCCGATGAAGATTCCGATGAAGAACTTGCAACTTTAGACATATCTTGCGGAAATAAAGATTGTTGCATCCTAGAGGTATCTATCTTATAATTAAAAAAATATATATACATTTTTCAACATACCAACATACTTTTAGCTGGACGATCCTGAAGATGCGGAAGTTTTGAGGCTTCTAATGCAAGAAAAGGTTCCCGACGGGTTTCACGTAGTCAGTACAGAATCGGTTCCTGGCCTAGAAGATTTGGAGATAGTTAAAAATCTTCAAATGTTCACGCAAATTTATAGGGCGAAGTTGGCACCCCCCTACAGTTTACAGAGACACTTTGTGAGACTTTTACAAAGTGTATACTTTAAATTGCGAAGAATGGTACCCTGCGCTCTTTGTGATTTGCAGTTTAGGATCGATGTACCGGAACCCGATGAAATCCAGCTCTCTGTTATAGGTAAACTAAGTGGCGTTTCATATTATCTGGACTCTGCCCGATTCTTATGAGATATACCTTTCAGTTAATTATTATATGGAGGCGCAATCAGCTTGTATTTAATTTGATTTTGGTTGATGCAAATAATTTAAATTACCTCCTTAATAGCTGTAAAATTAATT
>MU184620.1:0-30147 GCA_016904865.1 Pissodes strobi | reverse complement strand
ATCATATGGAGGAGCGATCAGCTTGTATCTAATTTGATTTTGGCTGAGGCAAATAATTTAAATTACCTCCTTAATAGCTGTAAAATTAATTTTGTTCTCGATGACATCTTTCACGGCTATTTTTGACCTAAAAATCAATTATTTTATGGGTTTATCAGAAAAAGTGGCACAATTTTAAAGTATCAGGAAAAAACGAAGAATTTTATTCAAAAAAGTGACTCTCAGACAATTACAAAGCTAAAATTCGTTTTCAAAGAACATTGACATAATCCAAATATTACGTGTAATTGAGAAAAAAATTACCTATTTAGGAAAAGGGAGGGACAAATCAAAATATGTCGTTTTCTCGAAAATAAGTTTCACACATGGCGACTTAATTGAAAATGCCACTTTTGCGCGAAAGCAGAAGCAACTTCTGCAATAGTCATGAGCCTACTAATTGTCACTTTTCAAGATAGAGTGGACACACACTTATCGGTTAGCGTTAGCGTGCAATTAGTATTGCGTCATTTTTATCCATAAAAATATGTTATAGAATGCAGAAAAAAACAATATACCTAGATTCATGCTGGGATAGTGCTGACCCGGTTGACTAAAACCCACATCATCTCAAAAGTAAATCTAACCGAGCACTATTTTCCATAATTTGGCGGTTATTTTCTTTTTTATTTTGCACTGTATTAAATACTTATTGGTAAATAGTGGATAAATGATTTTTATGTACTAATTGTTAAAGGCTATTCATTATGCGTTATTTTCAGGAATGGCACTGGGCTTGGGAAAGAAAGTAAAAAAGACTAAGCCTGGGATAGCGGCAAAAAAGCCCGGTAAGAATGTTTTAAAAATCTTATATGTTTCAAAGAAATAACATGCAACTTATTGGTTTCAGAAGAGGATTTAATTTTCAAGCTCGACGACGATCATCAAGATATCAAATCAAATCCGTCCAGTTTGAAATTTCAAAATCAACGTTCGCCTTCGAAATATAGGACCCAATCAGTAAAACAACGACATGTAATTTTCGATATTTATAGTTCTTGATTTGATTTGACATGTTTTTTGTTGTAGATCCCTTATAACGAACGACATGGAGTTGACATTACTCCTTTAAGTTACGTGCCTGGAGGAATTATTGAGCAATATTTAGGGAATTTAAATTTTTTCTTTATTAGAGAAACTACTTCAATACGAGAGGTAAATATGACACTACATTTAAAGATTTTTCGCAATTTTATAATTACTCGTCTTTATTTTCAGGAAGGAGGTTTAAGTGGTTTTATGCATAGTTTTCTAACGGAAGTATTAGCAATAGTAAGATCTCACGTGACAGCGTTGGGAGGCAATGCTTTGGTGGCCTTTTTTATGACTGAATGCGTACTTAATCATAACCTGCATAAAAATCAGGTAAGAGCATGTTCTCTTATATTTCTCAGGCATTCTGCAGATGTCTGAAATCATTTTAATATAAGTGGTCCTAAAAGTGTAAGTAATAGCCAAAGCTAACCATAAATAAAGCACAACACGGCTCTAAAAAATTTTACTTTAAAACAGTGACTAAGACCTATAAGCAATTCAAAATATACCTCAACCGACAAGACATGCGTATCTTAGTAATCGGGTACAGTGTAAATTTTTTAAGTCTTTGACCAATAGACATTTTTGTTGTTTTCACCCGAAGTGCCTTCCTTATCATCTCTTCTCATCTGACGTACATCGATCCCTGATCTGAGCTACATCACCTGCACGCCACCCAAGGCGTGACGTCACCAAATACAGTTCGTGACAATATGGCAGCAATATTTAACGGAACCACTCTACAAATGTTGATTCAAACCAACCGCTTTTGCTTATGATATAGCGGTTACCAAGAGGTCGATCTTGTTCCCACTCTTCATATCTATAAATTGCTTTATAGATCACAAAGGAAGCAGGAGTTCATTACACTGTGAGGCGCTTCTGTTCGGTTCAGCTTGCATCGCTATCAGACGGTTAATTTTAACCATTATTTATGCCATCCAATGATTACTTCTCGGGCGCCATCCTTTGGATTAACCTGGTAAAGGGCCCACAGTTCACCGGAAAGCTTTTATACAGTGGAGAAACGGCAAATCAGGGGTCGATCAACTGGTTTCCGGCTGCCTTAAGAAACTTTCTTAAACTATTAGGACGGGAATTAGAAATAAAGCATACAATTTCAAAACAAACCTAATACAGCATCTCTATTGCCAACTTTTATCACAAAGCATGGTTTAATCCTAGAACCACTAGAATTAGTATTAACCCCAGAACATAGGCAAATTGTGTGTCTCCTCAATAAACTTGTTTATATTTATGTTCCCCTCTTAGAACGTTGCCAGGTCGCCGATTAAAATCACTCATAAGCGATGCACTTTTTATTAAAACAAGTAACGGAGTGTTGTTTTTATTATGGCTTAGTTTCTTAACAAACGTCGTCTTTATAAAACAGTTATATACTAATTATTATTAAATATTGTTTGCATAAAATGAATTCCTCAAACGATAAAAAATAAGTTATCGTGGCCTACGCCATTTAATAAATTGAAAGTATTGTCAACGCTGTTCAAAGCCGTGGTGTTTGGTTGATGAAAAATTATTGTTTGAAGGTTATGATACTACAAGCTAAATATTATGATACATATTGATGAAAAGACCGTTCTGGGTTCTCTCTTTGGTAATAAACATTACACACTTTTGATGTAGATATGTTCTATATTGTTGTGGAGGATTCAGGTTTTACCTTACAAATGTTTGGGTTTTCTCTCCACTATCGTTTTGAATTGCTTATATAGCACTTCTTCGGCTCTGTAAACAGCACAAGTGCCAGTTAAGTGCCCTAACGAAGCTGAAGTATCTAGACAACTTGAAAACAAACCTTCAACGTTTCGGGGATCAAATCTGTCCCCGTCGTCAAGAACGAAAGAATCTAAAAATGAAAATGGGTAGTAACCATTGATTTGTTAGAAAAAATTCAACATAGATTTTTGAGAATGATAAATTACAGAGGAGATTTGTTGTTGGAGAGGATTTTGTTTCAAATACTACAAAGATACACTAGAAATTATTCTTTGTTGCATGTTCAGTTTCATAGTACTGCATATGGAATAAATTCTCGTTCATTAGGATGGCCAACTCTTTAAATAAAATACATGTAGATATATTTAATGTAACTTTAGGCCAGTTTAATAGGTATATAAAGTGTTTTTTCATAAATTGGTGGAATAGGATCTGGATACTGAAACTGATCAGTGTGCCACTTTATAACGGAATTGCATTTAATTATTTTTAATTTAAATTAATTAGGCGTTACTTTGTAATGAAATTAGTTTGTAATGAATTCCTAGCTCAGTTTTAGTTTATTTAAATATGATATTCTTTGTAAGTTGTCTCTTTCATTAACTATATTTTTTTATGATATTGTGGGCGCCAGAGCTCCCTGAGACAATGTAAATAAGAAATAGATAGTAAGATATCAAGAATTGTAGAGATAAGAACATTAAAAATTAATTCGCGTCTTAAAGAACTCGATAGGTCCTTTAATAAATCAAAGAATACTTTTCTAAAAACAATATATATATATTAATTTAACAACTAATTTACAAGATGATGAGGTTTAAAAAAAGATTAAAATTTATACAATCAGATGTAAATACAACTTATGAAGTTTTGCTTGGAATAAACTTGTTGGTCTAAGCAGACGATCTTTCTTTTGAGAAAGATTACCTATTTCCATTCAATTATCTGTAACCATGCGATAACTTGGTTATTGTTATATACTCGACTGGGAGTATAATAAATATTATTATGGTTAATATGAACCATGCAAATCTTTAGGGAAAAAGGAAACACCAACTTGAGTGAACTTCCATTTAATACTAATATTACTATTGCTGTATAAAGTGATACCTTATATGGGAACAAGAAATGATACAATTATTCTAGTATTAGAGAGTAAGCGCATCATATGGATACGGAACGTATCATCATATATTACACCTTCCCCCGTAAAATTATAACTTAGTATCTACCCGCAATTAATCGATCAGGTGGTTTTAATTGGCTACGACGTCTTAACACTGTAGTCTTGTCACATACATTTGACACTTCACTGCTTTGTGACCTCACTGTCACTACCTATATTAGAGTTAATACCTTTATCTAATTCCGAGCGATGAGTGATGGAAACATTATTTTCATTATTGAAATTACGAGATGAAAAATTTCGTTTTAATTGATTTGTATGGCGTTTCCATTTCATTCCACAATCGGTACTTATTAAATATAATCTCTTACCTAAAACTCTAAAGATAGTTCCCTGACACCAATTTGGAAAATTTGTTCTATAATCTTTAGCTCAAATACGATCACCCTCATTAAAAATGACGTTTTTCTGAGAGCCATAATATTTTTTTTGTAAGTTTTGTTTGTTTTCAACCACGATAGAATTTGAAGGTAGTAGTAAATCGAATTTAGTTCTTAGATTTCTACCCATTAAAATCTTGGCAGGTGTTTCTCCTGTTGTAATATGGGGTGTATTCCGATATAAAAAAAGATATCTATTAATAATTAAATTAATATCCAAATGTGCATCATCATTTCTAGCCTTTAAGATCGCCCTTTTCATAATTTTAACAGCATTTTCCGCTAATCCATTTGTTGCAGGATGGTACGGAGCTCCTGTCAAATGCTTCACGCCACCCTCAAAAAGAAAGCGCTGAAATTCTTCAGACGTAAATGTGCCAGCATTATCTGTACAAATGCTTACTGGAAGGCCATATCTAGCAAAAAGGTCTCTAAAAATTTTAATTGTGGTTGTTGCCGTAATATTGCTGACCTCAAAACATTCCAGCCATTTCGAGGTTGCGTCTATAATTATAAGAAAGTTTTTGTTAAAGATTGGACCGAAAAAATCTGCATGTAAGCGTGTCCATGTTTTTTTGGCCAATCCCAAACTTCCAAAGAAGTCTTTAGGACGTTACTTGAATAAATAGCACAAGATTCGAATTTTTTTAGAAAATTTTCGATTTGAGAATCGATACTAGGCCACCAAACGTAAGACCTTGCTAAAGATTTCATTTTAATTATTCCCATATGAGTTGAATGTAATTCTTTTAAAATAAAATTTTGAAATTTAGAAGGAATTACTAAACGAACACCCCATAGTATACATCCTTGTTCAGTGCTAAGTTCATATCTTTTATTAAAATAAGGTTTAAATTCTATAGATGGACAAATATTTGGCCACCCAAACCGTATGTAATAGAGTAATTTGTTCAAAATCTTATCTTTCTTTATTTCCTTTTTTATATTCGTAAAATCCAAAGAAATATCAATATCTTTTAATAAATGTAAATATGATGTTTCGCAGTTAACTTTAAAAAATGATATTGTTTCCTTTTCCAACAGAGCGGAATTTTGCATAGGCATTCTAGATAAAAAATCTGCAGTATTTTTATCTGAATTAACATATTTAATATCAAATGTAAAAGCGGATAAGATATGAGCCCAACGTTGCAAACGATTTGCTGCAAAAACAGGTATTCCTTTTTTATCTCCAAAAATGGTCAACAAAGGTTTATGGTCAGTTACTAGCAAAAACCTTTGATTGAAAATATACTGAAAAAACTTTTTAACTCCGAAAATAATGGCTTAAGGTACGCGTCCACTAATCGGCATCGGACGGACGGTACGCATCCTACGAATCGGATTTTATAATTATCTACATTGTTTCAATATGACTGCGTTCACCTATCGGCATCGAACCGACCGCACTTCGGCATTTCCGGACGGGATCCCGAAGACGAAATCAAAATCCGTTTCGTGCGGGCACTGCCGATGCTGATACTGTTAATACTGACAAGAACACGCAGGTGTCACGGTATATTTCCCTTTCCAAACTTTATTGGAGAACTACGTTGGGGTTTGGAACCTTCAGCAACATGCACCAAAACAGAGTTTTATCCACAATACCGAAACAGAATATTTGCACTCGACGCGCGTTTCGATAACCATGTTAGCATCATCAGGAGATGATTAAAACAGTTTATTCTGTTTCGGTATTGTGGATAAAACTCTGTTTTGGTTTATTGGAGAAGATAGCAAGGATTTTTGTTAGTTAGTTTGTGACTTTCCTCCACATTGCTTTAACGTAATTATGGATGTAGCAAGACTTATCACGATTGTGCACGAGTATAAGAAGTTTACAATGTGGGGTATCTAGAATATTCGGACATTCTTCTCAGGGACAATATTTGCAGTTTCGTTTTCTTCTTCTTCTTACAACACGTCATTAATTATAAAATCTTCATTCAGTAACGAAATAATGCTTTTGCTTCTTCAACAGCACTTAGCTAACTGCGGGAGAAATACTGATACCGACTCCAATAATCCGTGGTAGTAGACGCAGGACACAAAAAAAATCCGATTCGTCCGATTCGTACCGTCCGTCCGATGACGATTAGTGGACGCGTACCTTAACGCTTCCTTCTCAATTTGCGAATAGGACACTTCAGCACTGTTTAAAAGACGTGACGCAAAAGCTATCGGTTTTTCTTCATTACGGTCGAAAACATGACTTAAAGTTGCTCCTAATGCAAATTGAGAGGCATCCACGGTTAACTTAATCTTTTTAGATGGATCGAAATGCGTTAAAACAGAAGATGACAGTAACATTTCTTTAGCTCTTTCAAAACTTTGGGTACATTCTAATGACCACTGCCACTTGACATTTTTTTTTAAAAGATGGTAAAGTGGCTTTAAGATTGAAGAAATATTTTTAATAAATTTGCAATAAAAATTAATCATCCCCAAAAATGATTTAAGTTCCGAATATTTTTCGGAACTGGACATTTTTTTATTGTTATCACCCTCTCTTGAGAAGTATGAAGGCCTTCTTTGTCAATTGTGTGACCAAGATAATGTACAGAGTCTTTAAATAGAAAACATTTTTATTTTTTTACTTTTAACCCGCATTCCTGGAGACGACGAAAAACATTTTCCAGGCGCTCCATATGAATTTTGTCATTTTCTCCCGTCACCAAAATGTCGTCTAAAAAACAAACAACCCCCGGCATGGTAAACATTTGTTCCATAATATTTTGGAAAATAGCGGGAGCGCTCGTTATCCCATACGGTAATCTAGTATAATTTTGACAAGTTTTCTAGATTCTTCCGTAAGCATAATTTGCTGATAAGCTTCGGACAGATCAATTTTTGAAAACCTTTCCCCACCTTATAATTGAGTAAATAAGTATTCAATACGTGGTAACGGAAAATGACTAATTTCCAAATGAGGGTTTAGAGTTATTTTAAAATCTCCGCAAATGCGGATATCCCCACTGGATTTTAACACAGGCACTATAGGAGTCGCCCATTCTGAAAATTCAGTTTTAACTAGTACCCCGTTATTTATCAGACGTTCTATTTCTTTTTCTATTTTAGGTTTTAACGCGAATGGTACTGGTCGCGCTTTAAAAAATTTTGGAATGGCCCCATTTTTAAGAAATAATGAAATTTTAAATTTGTTAAATGTGCCGATTTGTGAATCAAAAATACTTTTGTACTTGTTTAACAAATCTGAAACACTTATAGAAGAATTTTCCACAATAGTGTTAGGAATATTATACATTTCACTATTTGCTATGTCGCTGGTACATTCTAAATTTTTATTTAGTTTGCAAAAACCTATATTTAACATAGCTAAAGCATTTCTACCTATTAATGGAGGTCCTCCATGTTTAATGACATAAGTCTTTAAAATATAACTTTTTTTCTCAAAAGCTATATTTAATTTTAAATAACCAATTGGTTTGAATGTGATTCCGATATAGTCAGCAAGCGATAAGTCATTACGGTATAAAGTTTCATTTTTAAAATGTTTTAAATATAACTTTTCAGAAATCGCAGAATGTGCGAATCCCGAGTCAACTTCAAAATTTAAATATATATTTCCAATCATTAACTTAACAAAAAATGGCTTAATGTTATTTAAGTTTTCAATATTATTTACATCCAGGTCCCTCACATTAAATATTGATTCATCGGATTCATTATTATCCTGTAAACTACCATTTTCGTGTATAAAATTATTACGATTTTGCTTACATTGGGGTGCTAAATGACCCTTAATGCCACAATTATGGCAAAAGCAGTTTTTATATTTACAATCTTTGGACAAATGATTTTTACGACCGCACACAAAGCACTGATTTTTATAAAAAATATTCTTACCACTTCCAGATGCCTTACCAGTCCCAGATGTTGCCCCTTCCTTAACAAATTTGTGTTTTGGCGGGTTATGATGTCTTTTCTGGAAAAAAATTTGTTCTTGCTTGATACCGCCACGCAGGTTTTCCCTGAAGTCATGTTCTCGTAATGCAGACTCCTTACTGAGAGCGATTTTTACTGCCTTTTCAAAAGTTACTTTTGAGACGTCTTCCTCAAAAAGTCGGTCTGCCATTTTGTCATCATTGATACCGATGACGAAAATATCACGCATCACCACCGAAAGTTCAGTACCAAAGCCACAATTTGAAGCTAAACTTTTAACTTTTGCTTGCCACTCGGCAACTGAATCGGATTCTTGACGCTTGCAATGGTAAAACTTAAGCCTTTCCGCAAAATACGATTTCACTGGCGAATAATGGTCAGTCAACATTTTCATTAATTCATCCACACTCTTGGACTCTGGCGTATCGGGAACACATAGATTACGCACTAGAACATAGCATTCTTCCGAAAGAGTATTCAGCAAAATTGCCCGTTTTCTATCCACATCTGTGATTTTGTTCGCAATAAAAAATTGTTTGAGGCGTTCACTAAAAACCAAAAAACTCGACACTTTTGGATCAAATACGTTAAGAGAACCCAAAAGTCCAATATATTCCGTTTTGATACTAGCCGAACCGGATTCCAATGGTGGAGCCATTTTGTAATTTCAACTATTTCTTTTTGTTGATAATTATACGAAAAGGAAAAAAAACCGTAGGTTTCTAAGTAATCCTCGTCGCCACTGTTATATACTCGACTGAGAGTATAATAAATATTATTATGGTTAATATGAACCATGCAAATCTTTAGGGAAAAAGGAACCACCAACTTGAGTGAACTTCCATTTAATACTAATATTACTATTGCTGTATAAAGTGATACCTTATATGGGAACAAGAAATGGTACAATTATTCTAGTATTAGAGAGTAAGCGCATCATATGGATACGGAACGTATCATCATATATTACAGTTATGCTATTTGTAACGATGCGATTGGTTAGAATCTCCACTGGAAACCTCTTCTGCCTGTACCTAAGCTCACCCGCTATAGGCGTGCCCAGGTCTTACAGATAAACCTAGTTGGGACTCCTACTTGTTCGCACGGCAAAGCTGTAAATGGTGTCTTGGTTGCGTCAGACGCTCTCACCAAGATCGTTACATGAAAACAAAAATATATAGGTCTTAGACCAACTAATACTGCTTATTAACTAATTGTTCAGGAGAGTATCCTGTGGACCTCAGTTTAACATAGGAAGTTGAAAACTTGAAAATTTACTAGTTACAGTAGATATAATCAGAACTTAAATTATAATTTAAAGTTCAGCAAAAGTTGTAAATAACTATGATTAAATAACAATATAACTAATTACTGTTACTCAAAATATCTCCTTTCTTTACTTTGAGATATAAAATTCAAAAGAAATTATGATTGAAATTAAAAATTTAAAAGATAATTCTTGTCCAAACAGTGGTTCTTGGCAACTTCAAATAGAAAATAACTAGATTTTTATAAAAAAAATATAGGAAAAACGAGGTATAACCTCTCTTAAAACAAGTCTAATGACTCCAGATAAGTAATTTCTTTACTTAATCTATAAATATGGCCCTTGGCACATAAACAATAATTTGACGTAACTTACGTCTCAATTAATTAAAGATAGGGATTAGATAATCAGTAATCACTATCTCGTTTTGAGATAGGAACTTAGGTAAACGATAAAGAAAAATAAACCAGGTAAATTTACACACATGTGCTTAAACCTCTTTAATATGCAAATCAATGCCGGCACATCATGGATCAAACGTGACACGATAAGTGATAATAATTATAGTTTGATGTTTCAAATAAACTGAAAGATTAATGAAATAAGCCTGAAAAACTATGGCCAACAATACTACTAAGGAAAATTCAGCGAAATTCTACTCAAATTCAATTAACTACCTTTTACAGGAACATATAAAATTCGCTTTGAGAATCTTCCAGGTAATACTGTTCAATTTAAATGAAAATATGTAAAATCATATGTATGACCACTAAACGATGAAATAATTACGTTCTCTATATATTTGGATTAAACCATTATCAAATTACACGAATTTGACCGATAAGATACTCAATTATCCACAAAAAACGGTATTCAAACGTAACGGTCACCATAAAAAATTAAGATTGCTGACAGCGTCAAACATTCGAAAGTGCAATATAAAAATGCTAAATTCTCGCTTATTAATTAATATTATTACTAATGTATTTAAACATAAAAAGATTATTGAAAAATATGCGGGATGAATAAAATATTTTGAGATCAGAAACTAATACCACTTACCGTGCCAACGTCTGCACACAAGATGATATGACCTTCCTTTCAAAATTTGTACGTTCTACCTGTTTTAATTTTCAACGCTTGGATTGGACAATTTAAAACACGTGACAACCGTTGTAGGAAACCCGGCGTCAAACTAAGGAAACATTCAACGTACGCTAAATGTAGCAATCTATTGTAGATTACAGGCATTGAACAACACTCTACGTTCTTCAGTTACCTACTAACTATACTAGATAAGCCCGTTTCCTAACAGATGGCGTTCCCACAATCAAGCGATCTGCACCGACACGAATCCATAAATTATAGATACAAATCTGCGTACCTGTTCTCCTTAAAGTTAATTGTGCAAAATATATCCATTCATAGGTAGGTGTCACTGCCGATCTTATACCGAGCATTGAAAACCATTGATAAATAGGTAGAATTAATGGAGCGGAATAGACTGATATTTGATAGCATATATTCCATTACAATAGTTAAGTATTGTTATTGTTGTATTATTTTTTTTGTAAATGTTATGTCCGCAATAAAGAAATAAATAGATGAATAATTAAATAAAATACACCAACAATGAGTTTAATATAAGATAAGACTGACACACCTGTTACTTTTTCGATATTTGAAAATCCGTTAAATTAATGGCGATTACTAAATTCTACATCCACCACCACCAAATGCATTGCATTTATACTGTGTTTTATTTTATCTTTTAACACTGAACTTCAACTCCTAAGATAAATAGCGAATTTTACTTTATTTTGCATTATACCAAGTATTATCTTTTTCTACCGAACTTTATCTGTTATGATAATGTCCGATATTTGCTAACTAATATAATTTCCGCATTTTATCTATTCATGGCAGGATTTATCTACATTCATAGCATATATAGAAAATTATGATATTGTACAGAGTCTTAGTCTGTTTCCAGCGTTGCTTGAATAAAACTGACATTCTGAATTCAAGTTCAGAGTAATTTATTAAGTACAAAATTCTCAAAACTTGTATTGTATTTAAACTAAACAAAATTGGAAAGCGGTCAGCGGTTACTATAGTCTTTATGGCGCTGGAAAAATGACGAGGATCGACAAAACCCAGACCACATGCGACAATTCGCTACGGCATTACTAGAAGAAAATCTCTTTGAAAATAACCGGAAAATGGAATTTTGAGGGAAGCTGTAAAAACAAGGATTTATAGGTCAACAAAAAAAATCTAAAAGAAAAATAAAATATAGAAAAGCTAATGGTTTGGGGAGAATTTACGCTAAAAACCGTTCAAGAGATCGCTTTATAAATGACGAGCTAGATGAATTTAAACTTTTCGCCATTTTGAGTGTTGACAGTAACAAGAGATATTGTCTTTGAAAGAGGAAATTCTTTCTAAAGGCCGACGAAACTACAGCAATTAGTTCAACGACATAGAGATGCAGAAGGCAACGGGAAACCACGGCAATAAAGGTCCAAAAGGTCATCCCCAGGATCATCTTTAGTATGATCGAAAACAATCAAACCACTGCCTCCAGTCCCCGGCAGGACATAGAGCTTATTCCAAAGCGGAAAAACTCACAATACGATTAGAGCGATGAAACGACGTAAGCTGGATGTTTTGGGTATCAGTGAGGTACGATGTCCAAACTGAGGAAAAATAAACACAGGAAGTCAGTGCATTTATTATTATTCTGGCAATCAGCACGAACGACATTTGAATGACGTCGGGCTCGTGGTGCCAGATACTATATGCAGGTCGGAGAGGAACGTCCTACCCATCTCAGACAGAATGTGCATATTGCAGCTTGAGACACCCATTTTAATCAATATTATTCATGTTTACGCGCCCACTATCGACGGATCTGAAGAAGAACTAGAAATCTTTTACAATGACACTCAACAAGAATTAAGATTGACCAAATCTGCTGAGATCAACATAAACATGGAAGACCTGAATGCCAAAGTAGGAAAAGATCGAAGAGAAGACATCGTAGGAAATTACGGTCCGGGCGTATCAAACGACCGAGGAGATCGATTAATTAAATTTTGCCAAGAAGAAGGCCTAACTATAACAAATACACATTTCAAACAGCCTCCAAGACGACTTTATACGTGGATTTCTAATGCAGATGAGAATGAGCGCAGTCAGATCGTCTTTATAATCATTAATAAGACGCTAAAACCCACCCAGGGGTAAATGTTTTCACTCTATTGGCTGCTGCAATTAAGGTAAAATTTAAAAAATGCAGGAAGAGCCAGGGACCTCAACCGATTGACATTAACACAAGAAAGTTTTTAGATCCAGCAGTGAAAGCGAATGTCCAGGAGGAATTAAACTCAAGACGTACTAACATCTGTAATATAACTGAGGCAACCAAGATTGCAGAAACCGGGAACCAGTTTAAAAACACTGTGGTAGAAGTAAGCAAAGGTAAGGTGACAGGAAGCAAAACCAAACATAAATAATGGATTACTGAGGATATTCTAAAGCTGATGTCCCTCCGCAGATCATACAAAAAGAATAGCTGCACCAGATACAAAGAGATAATGCATGCCATTTTAAACGCAAAATATTGAAAATCGCCTGGACCAGACGGAATACAGATAGACACAAAACTAGCTTTGTTAGAAATAATCCCCAAAGATTGGCTTAAGTCAACATTCGTTGCTTTTTTATGGTTAGCACGCACACAAAAGGGAAATCCTATATCACTCAACGAGCGATGCGTGCGACGGTGGACGCTGTAGGTTGTACTTGTCGGGAAAGACGTTACTCGGAAGTTCATTCTCATTCCAGAACTCAAACTCAAACTATCTATTTGGCCATATGTACACACAAAAATTGTGCATTGGCAAGTCAATAACAAAATTACTAATTAGGAAAATTTTTACAGTTTTACTACAGTAAAATAATTTTAATTTAAATTATTTAAGTAAGCTGCAAGAGTATGCAGCTTTTGTTAATATAAAGCAACATTAAAATAAAAAAGCTTAAGATTGCCCACCTTAAAAAGAAAAGAATACAAAAAATAGGATTCAGACAATATAAAATATATAAATAATAATTTGCTACAGTATTAAGTATGTAAAAAAAAACAAAATAAATAGTGTATAATTACAATTTTGGGAAAAAGAAAGACATGCAAGTAACGAAATACACAAATACAATCCAAAATATAATAGAATAAAATAACATATAAAAATGAGGACTAGAGTTTATCTTTGGTTATCAATATACTCTTTAAAGCAGTAATAAGCGCGCTCTACCAAAATGTTCTTAATTTTACTTTAAATACTCTAACATTAAGACATTTAAAATGCTCTGGTAGTTTATTGTACAATGTAACAGCATAACACGAGGCAGTCCTCCAAAAAAATTAGTCCCGTAACTGCGAGGTCCTAGGTGTTCGCTGAATCGTATGTTGATGAGCAGCTTGTGTCTGACAGGTGTTTCATAAATGACAGCTCGTTCGAACACCTTCCGTAATAGTATCGATAGTAAAGAGATAGGTTTGCCACTTTTCTTCGATGTTCAAGGGTATCAAGGTCTTTAGTCAACTCTGGGTCATCTGGGAGTTCAATGTTTTGAGCAAGTGTTTGGGAGCCGAGCTTCACACGTGGGAACAGTATTCCAGAGATTGTCTTATCTGGGCCTTATAGAGCAGTAAGAACTGTTGTGATGTATACTACTTTTTTGTCTATAGAGTGCTCCTAGCTTTTGTGCTGCTGCCTTGGTGACGTGGTTACGCCAAGACAAGTTGTTTTCTACGTTGAGGCCCATCAAGTTTATGGATGAGGCCAGAGTCAGTGTTTGTCCCGTCATTAATAAGTCAGGTCCTGCGGTGTCTGCTTTTGCTGAGAAGATAGCTGCTTGAGTCTTTCCTGGGTTAAACTGGACATTTTTTTCATCACTAGATTGCACGATGGCGTTCATATCCTCATTGATGGCAGCAATCTGATTTTCTTGATCGCGTTGGGAATGAGCAACAGTCATTAAAGTCTGCCAATGAGGATATAAGAGTACTGTCGTCTGCAAAGCTTTACCGAAGAAGAAGAGTAGTAAGCTTTGTAAAGAATATAGAACAGTTTATTTCATGAGCTATGTATTGAAGCTGTTCTTAAAGATCATGCACTCCAAAATGTACGCCATGTGTCAGGTAAATATCGGCAAGTCCCAGTTAGGTTTTGAAGGTGCATTTGTACACGGAATACACTGTGACAATTATAAGTGGCTCTGCGGTTGTCGTCATAAAAATAAAATGTATTGTCGGTCATGCTTACTCTTTGGTAAAGAAGGTGTGTGGAGTAAACCTTTATATATTGACTAGCCATTTACAAGCGCGTTATCTTTGCATAGTTTTGGCGAAACTCGATTCGAAAAGGCTTAATGCGTACATTTTTAGGAGGCTCAAAATGAACGTTTTTGAGCGTGACACCTGGAAAAATTTTCTGCCTCCGGCGGAGCCTGCATCGGCCTTCCTCCTGTATCATTTTCTATTACATTGCCTACCCACATTGCCGACTTTGCCTACCCACTTCTAATTGACACTGCACGTCACTGGGGTCTGCGTCAGCAAAAACAGACTGGACAATATAATATATATCAGGATGGTTGGCGAAACAGTGAAGAGAGTACAATCATATAAATATTTGGAATGCTGGTTGAATGAGAGATGGGATATGTTTCAGACGATTAAAAGCGGAATAGAGGAAGCAAGAAAAATGCATAAAGTGCTGACCAACAGGTCACTAAAAATATCTGTAAGAATCTGTTTGTTGTTCTGATATGTATTCAGTATTCTTTTCTATGGGATAGAGGCATGGATCCTCACTGAAACTATGTGCAAAAGTATAGAGGCGTTCGAGATGTCGGTTTACGAAAAATGAAGCCGTTTTATATCACTTGAATAAGCAGAGGGAGGTACTGGGAATAACCAAAAGAAGGAAATTAGAGTACTTTGGCCACTGATGTGAAATCAGGAATACGAGTTGCTTCATATCATAATCCGAGGAAAAATAGACGGGAAACGTGGTCCTAGTCGTCGGAAAACATCTACGTCAATGGTATGGAGTGACTAGTGAGCACTGCGACGCTATTTAGGTCTTGCAGCGGATAAAGTAAGATAATGCTAATGATCGCCAATATTCTCGGAGGACAAGACACTTGAAGAAGAAGAAGAGACATAAGGCATTTAAATCTTATTCGGATTAACCTGAAAATCTTGTCAGTCGCTATATTAATTCCAGTAATGATCTATCTACCTAACTGCCAAATTATAAACAGAATAATCAACTATTACAATAACTATGCATTTATGCTGGTCTGTTTCCTATATTCCTTTTTGACACAGGTATTTCCATCGGCAGCTCAGCTCAGCGGTCGAGAGCTCATTTAATATTTGAGAGTTTCCGGGATTGCTGCCCAGTACCTTTTTTTAATTTCATTTACTTTTTAATATCTTTCGTGTGGTCTTAAACACAGATCGTATTTTTTTTTCTGATCCGTCTTACCCGCTGATCTCTCTTTCCACGTTCAGTTCAGGAGATCCTAGCAATGAGACAAGAGCCCACGTCCATCCTCATTGACTTTCAATGTCCCTGTTTCGCATTTTTATAATAAGCTGGCTGGCGTCTTTTTCGTTGACTATTGAGTAGCGGTAGGTGATCCATGCATAAAAGACGTTATTGTTTACTTAATAAAAACAAGAATCTCTTCTGATATAATATTACTAATTTTATTGGAGTTATACATTATACTTTAAATACTAAGTTTCTACGTGAAAAACAAAGATGAATCGAAATAATTTTCTTTAGAGCTGTACCCATGTGATATTTACTGTTATTATGCCCTGAGGGGAGTTGGAGGTGCACTTTCCAAAAATTGGTTTATCACCGTAAAAGTTTATGCGCGCGAGTACATTACAGAAATGAGCCACGCAGATTATGTATAGATGTGTGGCATGGGATATAAATTCGGCGACGTCAGAGTGGAGTTTATTGCTCAAAAATCATAAGGCTATATAATATGACAGAAAACGTAGGTTTTGGTAATTTGTCTATAGAAATTTCCACAAGAACTTTGTTCTATATAAGAGAACAATATTATATCAAAATAAAATGTATTTGTTTAATACGACGTCAAACATTAAGTAAACAAGAAAAACGGTTCATTTTCGTTTCAAGTGGGCCTAAACGTTGTACGCAAATTACATATTTTAATAAACTAGTTAAGGACATGTCACAAACAGCAAACCGTATTCATTACATTATATGTATATATATTTGTTTTAATTAAGAGTGTTGTACTAAACGGTTCCATATTTTAATTAACATTTCTCCATTAACTTGGATAACAGAAAAGAGACTGTCTTATAAAAAGAAGCTAAAATATGAATGAAAGACGGGAGAACTTTTTGTGGCAAGCAAACATTTCTATTAAATTATGTTCATTTTTTATATCATTTATAATTGCGTTTGAGTTTCTGGTAGGTTATTATCGTTCTGATCCGCTTATAAAATAAGAAATGAGTATACAGAAAAGACAGTAACAAAACACTAAACTTGAAGGTCATTGCTCATTACATTATACACCAAAAAATGACAACAGAAAGATAATATAAAAATGATGAGGGTATAGTTCCCCCAAAGTTTGATATTGAATTTACATTAAAAAGTTTTCATTGTTTGATATTTGATACTCTTCTTAAGATTCTCAATTTTACTTCCTTGTATCAAGACACCGGAAGAAGGTAGTGCTTTTTAAAACTTCATAATTTGGTAGGTTTATACGATATATAAAGATAACGTAAACAGCAAATCGTGAATGACGCCTAAATGTTTCGCTCCAACTGGTGCCGTTCTCTATGAATTTATAAAAAATCGCTAGAGTTGGATAGGTCAATTTATTTGATTTGTAAATCGTAAAGTTCATTTTTCATAAGGAATATATGATACAGAGATCTTTAAAAGCCTGCACAAGTAGTGAAATAAATGAACATTGGTGTTAGTTTTGAATACTGTGTGTTTTGAATTTATTTGAGTGCTAAAATATAATGTTATTATTTACTTTAAGTACGCACTACACAGGGTGTTTCTTGCGATCGCTCGTAGGGGTGATTGCTTACCCAAAAATAAGCCAAATAGTTCCTATCAACAGGGTCCGCAAATGCTTTGTTTCAATTTTTTTTTCCGAAAGGGCTTCAATGAAATTTGTTTTATGAAAACTATTTGAAATAGCACATATTTTAGCAACAAAAATGTTTGGACAAATTCACCAGGGACTGTAATCATTACATCAATATACAGGGTGGCTCGAATTCGTGTCTATGTATGGGGAACTCAAAAACCGCAAGAGATACAATGTCGGTCAAATTAAGGCAAACTTGCGCATTTAGGTGCCTAACAATATGTCGTTTAGAAAGTTTTAAAATTCCGAGTATATACGGAGATATCCGGAAAAAACCGAAATTTTGAAAAATCGTTTTATTTTTTTTCCTGGGCTTATTTAAAAACGAATTTCAAATTTAATTGCACATTTGCATTGCCACTTTTTCCGCTCTATCCAATGATGGTATCCAGTTTGAAATCCGACGTTTCGTCTTCAAGGGTTCAGCATCAACTTTCTTTTTTTAAATACCAACTTTAATTGTTTTTTTATCGTTTTTTCAGATGGTATTGGCGTTATTAATGGCTTTGTGTTTTTATTTTTAAAAATTTTTTTTTCATTTTTTTTTTAATTTTTATTATTTTATTTTTATATTATATATTTATATAATATTTTTACAATAGAAAAATGTTACATAGTCAATATTTCAAAATCTACAAGTTTTTCGAATAGACAACCTTATACAAAGTCGCCCTTATTTTTAATGCTAAATAAGATAAAAATGGGGTGTATTCCATTTGAAAAAAATTACTTTTAACGATTTTTTCATTTAAATTTTTAATGTTAGTTTTTAGCATGAAAATTATTACAGGGCAATGCACACAAAAGTTTTGTAAATCAACCATTTTATGGTTTTCGAATGTCTATTATTCATTTTGTTGATTTAATTTTTAATGCATTGATAGGTATTTTATAACTAACTCAAATTTATTTTTTAGGGGCAATGTCTTATCAACGTGGGTGGAGACGTTGTGTCAGTGTCATATTTTAAACATGAGCTTTAATGCAAATTACCATTAAAGCATTTGTGGGTTTATACATCAAACTATCAAGAGGAATCTGGCAGAATTAAGATAATTGCAATACCGAATGGAGTGCCAAAGCCAGATAAAAATCTGCCGTTTTCCATCGGATAAAACTGCATCATATAGGCACACCCTTGACCTTTAAGGTGACAGATAATTATCGGTAGGCTTGAATTTTTCACGCTACGCATGCCCATATTCCTTTCACTTCACATGTTTGCGCATGCGAAGATGTCATTTACCAAACCAGCTATTATTATTACGTACCTGTCAAACCTTATCGATACATATAGTATTGCTGTATTTCCCTGGTTAGAGGTAAACCCACTCGTTGTACAATTTGCATATATTATTAGAATAAGGAATTGCAGAGCGAGTTCATGAGATACTCTAAAGGTATGGTACACCAAAGATGGGATCCAGAAGGTATTGATAG
Organism: Pissodes strobi; assembly: GCA_016904865.1. Taxonomy (NCBI): domain Eukaryota; kingdom Metazoa; phylum Arthropoda; class Insecta; order Coleoptera; family Curculionidae; genus Pissodes; species Pissodes strobi. The sequence goes on along the minus strand of MU184620.1, from coordinate 10,916 downwards.
CTCTTTATTCCGTTTTTTTTATTGCACAAGTTGTTTGTTATGCTAGGGCACTTTCTAGATGAAGCAGGTACGACATGCATTCGGCTGCTGACAGATCCAGCCTTATATGTAATGGTCATGATAGCCAGTATTGCCAATCTCAATTATCATTTTAACCTTTACGTACATGGAGATATCCCGTTTAAAGTAAAAATTACAATTATATTTTTTAACTATTTATTTTTAACGACTGAAATTTATCTGAAATAAAATGATAATATAGTATTACATTCGGCTGGGGTTTCTTTAGTTTTCTTCTTATTGCAGTTGCAATTTTTCCATAATCGATAATGGAACTCATGCCGAGGTTGAGGGAAACAAAATGTCGATGAAAGAACCGTCATCTTTGCCGTTTTTACAGTCTAACTTGGAAAAATTGGATTAGTTTTTTTCCATAATGAATAATCAAATAATGTGTCGAAGTTGAGGGAACCAAAATATCGCCAAGAAGCGTCATCTTTGCCGTTTTCACAGTTTAACATGGCAAGATTGGGTTCAGTTTCCGTGTTCTTTCCTTCCAGTTTTTGTTTCCACTATTGTCTGTTACAGCGCATTTACTGGTTCTATTAAATCTTCTGTAATTTTCAGAATCGCATTCATTAGCAATCCCTTGGCCAGCAAGGTCTCCGGATTTGACGCCCTATGGATTTTTTAATCTGGGCCTATTTGAAAGAAAAAGTGTATGCAACCTTTCCAACATCCCTTAAAATTTTAAATTAAAAATATAGCCTTGATTAAAATAAAAAATAATTGTAACGGTACTGAACATAAACATAACATAAGAAGTTACACAGTAAACATAATAAAACAAGCGTGTGCAATCTAATAACAAACATTTTCTTGTTTGTCCATTGGTTTTTTTGTTTGAAAAAAAATTCTCCCATCTCTTAATTGGACCTAATTTTGGTGAAAATTTTTCCTGCAACACAAAAAGCTTTTTCGGACTCTATTTGGCCGAACTGTCATTAGTGCCTCAAAAGCTACTTTTAAATATCTGCCTTGAGTTCCCTGAATTCCTTCTTCCTGAAAACATTGAATTACTTTTTTGACGGTTTGAGCAAGTTTCTTTAGTTCCTTATCCGTAGATGCTCTTTCTTTTCCAATTCATTCGGCTTTGATTTCTTTAGTTTTTTTTCTTATTGCATTGCATAACCGATAATTAAACTTGTGCCGAAGTTCAGGGAACCTAAATATCGGTAAATGAAGCGTCATCTTTACCGTTTTCAGAGTTTAATTTGGAAAAATTGGGTTTATTGTCCGTGTTCTTCCCTTCCAGTTTTTCTTCCTTTGATATTCGTTGAACCAGTTCCACTATTGTCTTTGTTATAGCGGATTTGCTGCTAGTGTTAAATATTCTGTAAAATTCAGAATAGGATTCATCACCAATTCATTGGCCAGCAAGGCTTCCGGATTTGACTCCTATGGATTTTCCAGCTTGGAGCTATTTGAAAGAAAAACTGTATGCTAGAAATATTGGAAAACAGAATTATTAGATTAGATCCATTAAAAACATATCGCAAGAGTATTTAAGGAAATTGCTTACAAAAATGTTGTGAGTTAGATTATGTCAACAACTCGGCGGCCAACGCAAAGAACAGTTATTTAATAATTAAAAAAAATTATTTATTAATGTTTCTATTTACTTATTTATTATTTATTTACTTTTTTACTTAGTTTTGCGTAAGTTATTTTCCATTATTAGTCTTATCGTAAGAAATAAAAAAAATCAAATATACGAAAAAACCATTGTGCTATTGGTATTAAAACGCACTTTATTGCGAGTATTTATTTAGTACTTTCTATTCAAATTTTCGAAAAAAAAAATTATACTGATTTTGACATTAAACAAAACTGATACTGCTTCTAATTTATGACAAATCATTTATTTGGCGCACTCAATGAAAAGCCAATCATAAAAAAAATGTCAGTGGCGTATCACTTTTTTTTAACAAAAATACCGGTGGAGCGAAAGAATAACTTTTACTAAAATATATGTTTTTATGCTATTAACACGCACCAAAAAGAAAATAATATCTAAAGTACTTTGGGAGATATCAAAAAATAACGATTTAAGAAAAGTCTACATCCTGTAGCGAAATATTTAAACCGTGGGCGTGGTGGACGTATGGTCATATTATCATGCACTGTTCTTCATAAAATAACCTGAAGAATTATACTGAAATAATAGTACATCATTGAGGAACTCCCTGTATATTTTCGTAAATATTAATATAATGAAATTCTAATAAAAATGTCAAGCTTTACAGAGCCCTCTGTCTTAGAGTCCAAGAAAACAACATCAATTAATTCCAATTAGAAGTCACAATCTGCAATCAGGTTTTGACTTCTAAATGTTTGTCCCCAAAGCCATTTTCTATAATAGTTTTATTTCTTTTTAAATGCTCTAATAGTGGAGTTTTGAAGCTGCTTTTCCAACAACTTTTCAGTAGGAATGCATACCTGATACCCTCCTTCTATCAGGAATTACTGCTTTCAATATTGGCGTATTTATGATTCTGGATATGTTTTGTCTTAGCATTACCTCCTTTTGTGAAAATCTTTAAATCTATGTCAGCAGTTGAAGACGTTTCCAACTGGCTTAACAAAATTCTAAATGTCAGTTTCTTGCAATAGTTTAAAGTCATCATTCATTTAATAAATAAGAAGCCTTTGATACTTACAATATAGTATTCATTAAAAGTCTCTATACTATCTCATTTTAAAGTCACCATTTTTGCTTGCTCTTGTTTTGTTTTTTTTTACTAGTTCCTTTATTCTTTTCTACATTTCTTTGTTGTTCTCTGCATTGCTGTTTTCTATGCAACTTCTCAATAAGTTGCTATCGTGCATGTTACATATTAAGCAGAACTTGACACCAGCCGAATGGATATTCTAACTGTTCCATTTGAATATATGGGTTCAGAGCTAAATTTTGCTTAGTAAGTTGTTTTAAGAGGTAATTCATATAGTGTGTTCTGTTAGATAGTTTATTTATATCTCAGGTGAATAAAGAGGGTTTTTACATAATGTTAAAATAACATAATTTTCTGTATACAATTAGATTTCATGTTTGGTGTGCCCGCCCTTTTGTAGTAGTATTTATTTATAGTTGATATTATTATTATTATTATTATTATTATTATTATTATTATTATATATTATCTTAGTTAAAAGAAATGAAAGTGAATATTGTGTGTTCCTATTTTTATAGCCTGATATTCGTCTTTTTTTTAGGGTTTTGTTGAAACAAATTCAATTTTATTTATTTTTTTTAGGGAATTATTTACTAACAATGTACTTATTAATATATCCAAAAAGGTATCTCCTTTCCCCTTTTTACTGCACATTTTTACTCTCTAAATTTCAAAATCTAAATTTATATATTTATTTTGTTGGCTTTAACTGCTTATAATATTTTCATTGCCTCTCTGTTTTGTATGACTATATTTAGTCATTATGCTCTAGCTAGATTAGTTGACCTGGTAATAATTACGCTTATTTTTACTTAATATATTATTTTTTAAATCTTCAAAAACAAAAATATACTAAAACGATGTCTTGGCCAAAAACTTAAGTAGATGTTTAGGTTTTATTATAGGATCAAGCCTTTGCTCAATATTGTACTAATAAATTCTTGTGACTTAACTTCCTCTCTACACTAATTCATTATCTAATTCTAGCAATAATTTTGAACGACAAAACTAACAAAAGTACTTCTTCCACTTAGAATCTTAATTCCTTTTTGGGTTTAGACATATCTGTGCTATTTTAACACGTTGACGATGAACAGTTTGGGTGCTAAAAATGTTGCTACGGGTTTTCAGAAATTGCAATATTAGATTGTCAGAAAATTGTGATAAAACATATTTTATATTCTTTAAGAAAAAAACAAGGCGACGAGTATTTACGTCGTGCTCTATTTAGTGTTTTGGAGCAACGAGAGTATGGGCGTCTATATCCGTCATGTTTAAAGTATGTATAAAAACAGTGCTATTTATTTAAGTATATAAAAAAGATTATAACAAAACACACCAGCCAACCTATCTGTGCCAAGCCTCGAAACAGGTCTCTGGGCAGCGAGACTGTTTATCAGAGCAAGTCTTGCAACGCCAACATGTCTTCTTTCTCGTATTCTGCCTGGAATTGGATGTCTTCTAGGAAACATCATTCATTGGTTTTTAGTGTAGGGGATAGTACTTTTTCATTTTATTGAAGGTTTCGAGATTACAAAATTTCTGCGTTCTAACTCATCGCTCGTCGAGACTCCTAGGGTACTCCGTATTACAAACTACCTGAAATCAAGTAAATTAGTATCGGTATGATGGATTTTGTACACGCAATCTGCATTCCACATGCATATTTTATGTCTAAGCGGTGAAAAGTAGATAAGAGATGATATGAACAAGAGTATTGTTTGAATGAAAGAAGGACATAGTAGGAAGATATCAATCGAAATTAGAAAGGCTTTTAGCCGCTAGAGGCTTGAAAGAGAGATATCTAAGTATTGATTGGTCAAACTAATGTGATTTGAAACTGATCGAATATATTTAAGATGTGTTCTTTCGTGAGTTATACTGATGAGATTACTGATGTGAAGCTATTATTCTCTGATTGGAGCCAGATCCCTATATGCGCATTAAAAGTCGACAACATTGGACAAATGAAAATACATTAAAAATTGGCTGGCTTAATTAACTAAAACTAGGACAGTCATTATTATTAGCCTAAACCCTAGGATTTAGTATGCCCTCACACCATTTTAAGCTGCCTGTCAAATTTAAACAAAATTATATTGTGTGCAGTACTCCTGTTCATACATATTCGACGGAAAATACCGTAAATGTCCAAATACAGCAGCATACGTGTTAACACCTCGCCATAGGGCAATTTTAATATAAATGTTAGCCATAATACCCCCGTTACGCTTTGTCTTTAAATATTTGAGCATTTCACGCCTGGTTCTCCGGGGACGCAACCAAAACTAACCCAACGCATGAAAAACAACTACATTTATGTTACTATCGGCCTATAGCAAGGTACTAATGCCTCTGCTACTTAAAAATATGCGTCGGCGCACTCTTTAAAGCCGTCAACGTGTTAAAATGTTTTATGTCTGTCTTTTGCGTTAAAACATTGTTGGGCTCTCTTTGGCAGGAATTTGAACTAATTTATTATAAACTAATATTTGTAAATGCCATTTTCTATTTAAATTTTGGGTATGATGAAAATCATTGTTGTGGAAGAAGTATGTCGTAGTTTGGCCTATCCAATGGTCGTTTTGTTTATTAGGTATAATTTTTTTTTGTAAAGTCATCCTCGCATTAGCTATTAAGCTTTATTGTAATTTGGTTAGCTACAAAGCATAGTGTTACTTGGTGTCAATCTATAAATTAACATTTGACTAACAATAACAAATGAGATGTTCTTACATTGATATTTCGAAAACCATAAGAGATACAAAGTCGGATGAATTGGCACAAAACTGTACAGTTTAATGCCCAAGTACAAAAAATAGATAGTCGAAGGTTTTTTGGTTTTGTTTTGTATATAATTTTAAATAACGGAATGTCGAGTTTCTGAGAATTAAAGTGGTCGGTATAAACAATTATTCCTTAATCATTTATCACCATAAAGGTGGGGGTGGTAGTTAACTTTATAATTAACCACTGTAATTAGTGGACTGTATTAAAACAGGGTGGTGGGGGTATTATTCATAGGGTGTGAATTGAAACATGTATTTTAGGTATTACGTACTTTAATAATGCAAGAATTAATTTGCATTAAATGTGATAAATATATACAATTTCTAACTACTTTCAAGCATTCATTCTTTCACACATAAAACTAAATAAGTACTGTACATACGGTTAACTATGATTAAATGTCTAACTAAACTTCTTGATTGTTTAACTCTAAAATGAACTAGATACCTCCTTTCTTTACTGAATTTAATTAACGTTCTTTTTCAACAAACTGCCTTTCTGTTCACACAAAATACCTTGTACTTTCCGTCTTCTTCGATTCTCTCAATTTAACTTTACCAGGGATATAAAACTTCGAACATTTGATTTGGAATGGATTTCTCTACTACCAGCTTCCATCCGCCATTTTGCCTTCTTCTATCTTCTACAACAGCAACAGGAGAGACGAGACGCTATGGCGTTTCTGTCTTCGATAAAATGCGTTAAAACGCCCAAAAGAGTTACAGCATATATTCTCTAAATATTTGTACAAACTAATGAGAAAATGGCCCAAAAGATTTTGGCACCAACGGAGCTACAACTTTCTAGCTGCTGTTCGAGTGAACGATTGTACTGCTACTAAATTAAATTTTTCCTATAGGCGGCAAACTGAAATAGAGTGGGAAATTCGCGTTTTGAGAGGGTAGAAAATGTTCTTTCTTTATTTGACATATTTTTGTTTACACAACATTAACAGAGACAAAGATATATTAAATTTAAACGTTTAAAAACGTTTTCCTTGACAGAGAATGACAATTTGCTTTTCGCGATTGTTTTATATAATGGAACCTATTGTACCGACAATCCAGGTTCGGATTAAGGTGTAACTGAAATACGATATTTTAAATATACAAATTTCCGTTTACCTGGGGTGAAATAAAGATATTTGTGTTTAATTATGGCTCAATCATACTACGGGCATACAGAGTGTTATCACCAAACTATACGGTGAAAAAACGAAAGTTAGTACACATGTTGAGGTGTTTCCCCAACATGAAGCAAAACATCTAGATCGATATTTAAAAAAATATACTAATTGATTATGAGAGCTAGCTAGTGTTGTATCAGAACCAAAAGTTAACAATGCTAGCTTCGTGTATCTCCAGCCAAGCTCAGCCCTCGTCTGGAAGGGAAAGAATTATTATAAGAGAGTGAAATTGTTTTCTATTTTAATTTCAGTCGAAATATTGAAAAAAAAACATTTTAATATTTGATGTCTATTTCAGGAAAGGAATAAATGCACCTCAAATTCTGTTAATTTGCCATTTACTAGCCAAGATTTTGTATCTCATATGGTTTGAGATGTTGAGAATCGAATTGCCTTTCTTTAAACAATAAATTATGGAATGTCAAATTTTACTACGCCAAATTATGGAGAGCGTTAATTTTCACAAGGTTTTTAACCAATTTAACCCAAACTAACCCAAACTACATTATTAATTTAAAATTTTACGATGATACAATTGCGTATGTACACCCTGACTCGAATTCAAGTCTATGTATATGGATCTCGGAAACCGTAATAGAAACAGTGTCGGTCAAATTAGGGCAAAATTGCGCATTTAGGTGCCTAACACGTTTAGAAAGTTTTAAAATTCCAAGTATGTCCGGAGATATTCGGAAAAACAGAAATTTTTAAATTTTCCTGGGTTTATTTAAAAACAGATTTCAAATTGAATTGCACTCTTGCATTGTCACTTTTTCCGCTATATCCAATGTTGGTATCCAGTTTGAAATCCGACGTTTATTTTCAAGGGATCATCATCAACTTTCTTTTTTCAAATGCTAACTTTAATTTTTGTTTTTGTATCGTTTTTCAGATGATATTGGCGATATTAATATATTGGAGTATTTTAAATTTTTTTCTTAATTATTTATTTTGCTTTGGCGTAATTTTGAATCACATCTGACAACAATTTGGATATTAGAATCGGCTTTCTCGCAAAAATCATATAGGAATGTATGAATGGAAAGAGGAAGAGGTATTTTAATTTTTAGGAAAATTGCTAATCGGGTGAAGCACTTAAAATGATTTCCCTGTACCTTTTGGCTTGATGATTCATTTATAGATTGATAATGACTTATTTATTGCCCTGAAAATTATATGTTTAAATAATTTGTTGGCCTCAAAGTAGTGGTTCAGTGGTTGCAATTCCTTTTGCAGCTGTCCGTCATTTCATGTCGATGTTTCCAACAATAATTGCTTTTGAGATAATCATTGACGTTTTTATGTGTAGTCTGTATTTTTTTTTAAATCTTGGATGTTAAACTAAAAATATTATATACATTTTAAAGAGATATCTATTGTACAAATGGAATCCCTTTTATCTGCAATAAAGTAAAATAAAGCAAATAAAAATATTCCTAAAGCTTTTGGGTGTATGCAATAGATACCATTTACAAGTATTATCTTACACCCTATTGTATTTTACTTTGGTTGTGAATGAATATACCTGTATTATAGGACTTCTTATATATATTGTTTGTGATGACAAAAACCACTTTGTTCAATAAAACTGATATTATTTTGACATGCCTGTGTTTGATATTCCGATATTTCTTTATTCCGTAGTAAAACTTTATCATGTTACCTATAAACATTCAAATATAAATTGTTCGTATTGTATTTGACTGTAAGTACACCCACGAGTAATATTTCGATACGATATGTGTGTTTAAGGGGGGAGGGGGAGAGGAATCATCTAGAGTCTAGATGAAGTCTCTTTATGAAAGGGTATTTTAGAAATTCGGCGATATACGGTGACCTACAGGCTCGTCGTTTAAAAAAATCCAAATAAAAAAACTAGAAAAAAGTGATTTATCTTTGTCACTATATGGAATATCAATAAAAGGTGTAACTAGAATTCTGAAAATATCAATATTTTGTTTCCGGTTACAATCAATTATTATTTAAGATTACATTAGGTTCTGCTGGAAATTCTGGAATAGCAATGGTTGATATGAAAAAAATAAGGCACAAGCTTTTTCTACTATAATTTCAAGCCAGTCCTCAGTTTCTTGATGAATAAAATAAAGGAAACGGTATTGCTAGGAAAAAGTCATTTTGCTCACGACAAATAACTATATTTCTAGTAAATGCTTAACACGGAGTAACTAAGCTTTATCTTTTACCTAAAATTAATGTGATTTTCTTTATATTTTAGTAGTATATCCTACAGATTCTTTAAAAATTTAAGTATAATTTAGGAAATTGAATAAAATGACATGTTCTAAATATTTGTAAAGTTAAAGAGTATGGGAAGGAGCAGTAGAAGAGAAATTGATTTGCAGACGATAATGTAGAGCCTATTTATAATTTATTTTTATAATATATTCCAAATTAATGGCATTGTGTTTAACTTCACCAAAAACGGAATAAGACTCGAAGTGCAGCCAACTTAATTTTTTTTTGGACTGCATTATCACGCCAAACTAGATGAACTGACTAGAAAGAATATCACCCACTAGTTGGACGCTTCACAAACAGATCCCCCAACACTGCTCTGGAAAAAAAATCTTAGCCTGGGGCGTTTCTATAAAGAACATTCACCGAGCAAAGACCCTGCATCGGAATGCAAAAGTCATGTAAGCCAATTTTAAGTACCCTAATTTGGAACCCTCGGTCGTATTACAATTTACAAAACATGTTAAAACGCTAATTGTCATATTGAAACTTTCGGCGACTTAAGAATTTAAGTGTTCTTAGTAAAAACATTTTAATAGCTGCAGGTGCTAATTCCCGATTTTTCTAGGAGAAAACAAGCCGTGAAAGATGGTATAAAAGCTAAAAATCTTTGGAAAATAGTTAGTCAGAAAATAATCTTTACGCGACTTAGAACGTTGCTCTGCTCACATACATATGGGAACTCGCGAAATTTAGTCAAAATTTATCTTTCAAGAATGTTACTCTGTCCAAATGGTTAAACACTATTGGCCAACTCGTGAAAAGTATTCCTGAGAACCAGAGACTCGTGGAAAGTAAATAAGTAGTTCGTCGCGCTCGAAAAAGTACTATAGGAAACGCTGTTGGAAATTCGTCACTCGTGAGAAAAGAAGGTCTAAAATCTATTAAGGCTTGGATTGCAGGTTACGGATTAGCATTAAGGCCTAGAGAGTAAGTTTAGCTGTAATTAATAATCATTAGAGTACCGGTGTTTTTAATAAATGATGTGAATGCTTGATATTTATCTGAAGCTCTCATTAAAACTCGGTGATAGTACCAATCTGTATTTCATTTATTACGGCATATAGGATTTATCTTATCGTTTTACTAGATGGTATTTAAACTCTGGCTATAATTTGATGCAAATTAAATCACAGCGGCATAAGTATTAATAATGCTAATTAGCTTCTTCTTATTATGCCATATTTTATTTGTCTGGTGAATTTTTAAATAACTAGGTCATAACAGAAATTAACTGAACATATTTGAGTCAACCACTGATTTAATATAAAAATGCTCCCTTCAAATTGTGTGCTCCCCTAAATTCAAAATCTCAATTAGTATTTTAAAAGGAAAATTATTTGGCCTACGCTCATTTCTTTATAACTAAAGTTACATTTGAGTACTGAATTGTGGAATGTAGTTACTGACTACTAGGTGGAGAAATACGGGGTTGTTGACCATGGTGTCGAGGTAAATTATTTTCATCAAAATAGGGTGACAACACACTGCTACTGCAAACCTGGTTTTAGAAAATGAACAAGAAAAAACCGAAAACACGGTAAGTACATACAAGGGTGTAATCTGCAAATTGGAATATTGAAGTTTGTATGTTTAAAACTAACTTAAAAAAAGTTTCGTAAATATTTTTGGTTTTCATTTACCTTTGGGGTCTTTTGTTGAGATAAATGAATGCAAATTTTATGCTTTTTTCAAATATTATTAATGTGTTGTACTCTCTCTCAGTAAAAATCATGTTAGTTAGCAGCACTAAAGAAGGCAACTATGGTTGTTAACGTACTGAAATAAAGTCATTAAATCTCGACAATTTTTACTTTACCTGCTAATAAGATCGATTATTCGCAAATTGTGACATAATATCTAAGCAAAAAAAATATTTCTACTTTACCCCGAACTACCGCTGCTTCTGATTAGTGGGTTAACGTCACTTTCGCTTTATCTACACACACACA